>JAOXYD010060332.1:0-12995 GCA_028565735.1 Pinacopodium congolense
TATAAAATAAAATCTTAAACAACTTCATAATTATTCAAAAATAAATATGAAATTAAAATTTATATTTTAAACTAAACAATGTATTAAAACTTGAATCAGAAAATTAAAACAAAAAATCAAACTAATCTAAAAATAACTAAAATTCGGCTATTTAGAAAATAAAGTAAATCAGAAATTAATTAAAACAAAACAAAGTAAAACAACAAAAGAAAAGTCACAAAAAATTGCAGCAACTCTTGGTCCATGCGTCTGGTGCGTCCTGGTGCAGTTGCTGGTCCATGGGTGCGTTGCCTTCTCCTGGTGGTGTAGCTGTTGGTCTGGTGCGTGGTCCCCTGGTGCTTGCTTGGTGCGGTACGGGTTGGTGGAGCCCTTGTCTCCTGATGCTGCAGCTGTCCTGGTGAAGATGGTGCGTGTATGAAGCCGCCTGGTGTGCGTCCCTGCAGCTCCAGCCGAAGACCACTCCGAAGCCGCACTCCACCAAGCCGCAAGACAGCTCAGTCTGCCGCACAACTGCCTCTGTTTTATTCTTGCTTGGAACCTCCTTTTCTTCTCCTCCGGATTAGCGTGTAAATCCAATTAATTCAGCCCTCCCTTTATACTTCCGAATGCCCGTATTGCTCCTTTGGCATGCAAAACGACGAGCTTTAGTTTTTTCTTTTTTTTTTTTAATTAAAACAATCTTTAACTTTTGCTTCAATTTATTTAAATTCATCATGTTTTGACCTAAAATTGGTGTTATCGTAATAAATATGTCATTAAACAAAATATAACACAAATTAAATATTTAAACATAAGATTGAAATGATATTAAAAAGTATATGAAAATTTAATAAATTTCAATCTTATCAATAAATTAAGAAAAAATTCTCTATATCTCAACTTATTAATTGAATGAATTAAGTATTCTATATAACCTATTATTTCAATTAAGCTCACACCTAATCTGAACATCTTATGTAAACTTATTTCTAGTCCTCCATACAAGATGCTTTGGTTATGGATTGATCTAAACGTACATTTAATTTCTTAACTAAACATATGCAATTACATTATTAGAATTGAAGTTTATATTCACATAATAATCAAAATCCATTGTCATTGGTTCCATAAATAAATTCAATACAAAATTAAAAATTCTATATTAAATTTAAAAAAATGAAATACTACATCTTAGAGTTCATAACAATCTAAATCCTATAACAGGATTAGTTTCTAGACATTATAAAAGTCATAATAATAATCATAATAATAAAGGAAATAAAGAGGCTCTTGATTAAAATTTTGAATCATTTGACTCTTTGATGATTCTTGTTGTGAAATCTAATCTTAATCTTGAATTTGAAATGTTCTGATCTATCCTTCTCTTTCAATCTTGTGCAAAACTTGTGTAAGATTGCTTAAAACTTGATCATTCCCCTTGGTGGTTGCTTAGAGGCTTCAAGAGGCATGACTCCCTTACAAAATTAACCTAAATTAGGTTATTTACGTGTAGGAGCCTATCAAAGCCATGATCGTGGCTCTTCTTGTGGTTTCCTTTGATAAAAAACCATGAGCATGGTTAAAACTATGTTTTTTGCCTTGCCATGTATAACTTTGCACTCCTTCTGGTTATTTTTTCATGCATCTTCTGTTGTTAATCTATTAGCTATAAAATTTGATATGGAGCTTCCTAACTTAATATTGTTACATCCCAAATTAATTCTACCTCTCTTTTAACTCCAAAAGTGTATCTAATTGCTCACCAATTCCTATCAAATCATAATTAATCATTGGAAACATATAAGAAACAATTTTATTCAAAGGTTTAACTAAATAAGCACATAAATCACGTAGATTTTTCCCTTAAAGTCAAGAAAAACATCATCAATCCATGTCTCAAAGATGTGTAGTTTAGGTACTACCTAGTGCCCCAACACTTAAGATGTTGTTTGTCCTTAAGCAACGACTTAAGTATGCATTCAAAACAAAATCGATTAAGAATTGAGTTAGTAAATCAAGCAATTTAAGAAGCAAGAGCATCAAGTTAAGAAGCTCCACATCAACTTTAATGGCCAAAATTTAAGTATAGCAGAAGTGATTACTATCGGCCTTACACTAAATTAACTCAAATTAGTCTCTCTTTTAATGCACAAATTCACAATTAATTTAAGACCAACTATTTGGCAAATGCACTGAGCACAACAAGTAATATAGTGGAGTATTTTTAATATTGCGACGAGAAAGTGTGTATATGATTGTAAGTACTAAGTAAATCATATTATAATTATATAAAGGATCAAAGATTTGTAATTTATAAAATAAATACTATAAGAAAACTAAAACCCAGAAAGCTTAGAAAACTTCCAATCAATTGCAAAAAGAGTTTAAGGTTGTTTTCCCTAAATTATCCAGTTAGAGCTTTGGTAGTTAATGATTTTATTGACAGATTAATGATGTTTCATCTAGGGTATCTTCTATAAATGAAGATAGCGTTATGGCTAAGACATTAGCTTATCTCTATTGGTCCTATCATGAAGTTTGGTTATGCTTTAGACTTAGGTAATTGGATTATAGCTTAGGAAATATAATCTTAAATTTGCCTAATTTAAGACTAGCACCCTTATGATTAACCAAATCTTTGGTTATTTCACTGATTTAAATCATATTATTTATTCATTTTTCTAATAACTTAGGTAAAGATTGTTGGATCCTAGATTATCTAATGACAATATCCTAAGTAATCAGTTCAGGACAAGTATTTAAGCATTCAACAAACAAAGATTAATTCACTAATCATGCATTAACAATTCACCAACACAATTAATCATCTATAAACACATTTAACAAATTAGCTGAATTGAATATTAACATTAAGCACAGAAATTAATCAAAGCTATCAAAATAATTAACTTAAATAAAAAAACTTTGATTATTTCTAAATAATAATAATAATAATAATATATGAAATTAAGAGTTTAGAATGAACCTAATCACATCCCAATATGGTTATCTAACTCTGAACAACGTGATTACAGCTACTGGAATCCACAAATAACTTGAAAATTCATAATACAAAAGATTGAAAAGAAAAAAAAACCTAAAAACTACTTAATATGAAAACTAGCTAAACTAAGACATCTTTTATCCTAAAAAATGATGCTTAGATATCTGGAAGAGGCCCCTTTATATAGGGCAGGTTCAGCTACAAGTGGAGGAAGATGTCAACCTCAAAATTTGAAGATTTAAGTCAAGAATTTTGTCTGCCAACCTTCGACGATGGGCTGCTAACGCATAACGATGAACTGTAGACATCCATTGTTAAACGTATGCTGAACTCATTAATGGCACCATGCTCATCTATCAACGTCATCCTAGGAGGGTGTTGAGGATGGTCAGAAATAAGGAATTTTCTTTAATTTTTGCTCTAATCTCCATCTTCAAACTCTAATATGTAATTTAAACATTTCTAAACATAAATTAAATATTTGACCACATAAACAAGGGTAATTTTACATCAATTAACAATTAAAAATACTATGAATATAACTCCTAATAACTCTTCCACACTTAAGTTTTTCTTATCCTCAAGCAAACCAATCATTCAACTTTATCAAATTAGTACATAATTATAGAAAAATTAATTTAAGATAAAAAACATAATTATTAAAAATGTCTTATGAATCTTTCAAAAATATTGACCCCCCTTTTAGTCAACTTAATCACATCCAATCAACTAGTTAAAACCACAATTCTTAACTTCATCCTTATAAATACCTAAAACATTTTCTATTTTCTATTTTTTCTTTTTTTTAAGGTTAGAAGTCAACAGAGTGAATTCTGCTCACTTATTTAATTAACTAAGTTATTTATTTATTTATTTATTTATGCTAATAATAAAAGTTCCTTAAAATAAGTTACAAAATTACATAGGAAGTTAGATTTTATATGTGGAATATCATTCTATTCATCAGGTATCCGTTATCCAAATTATGAAATGAGTTAAAAACATTTAGTCATTAATAGTCAAAACTAATCATATAACATTTAAAATTGTCAAAATATTTTAATTCAAAAGAAAACATGGAAAACAATAAACTTGAAAATCGAAAATGTTTTCCACAAATTAGACTAGTAAAAGAAAATAGATAAATTAATATACTATTAGATAATAAATACTAAAGTGTGATCAAGACATGTATCCTTACCCTACACTTAAATTGAACATTGTCCCTAATGTTCATAAATCACAAACAAAGCATAAAATGCTAGAAAAAGGAAACGAATACACCTTGACAAATATATGATTGTGAAAGCTCTTCATTGACGTGAATGGCAGCCATCTGAAAATTAAAGGAAGAAACATCAAAGCACCAAAAATATAATAAAACATGTAAAACAAATACACTAAAACACAATAAAAGAAAACACACCAATAGCATACTAAAAACACACCATTTTATTAAAAGCATATGATATCCTACTTCTACGGTTGGGCAGCCTCCCAACAAGTGCTTCTTTAAGAGGTCGTTTGGTATAGCTTATGTTTTTGGTTTTTAGTTGTTGTTACTGGTTGCTATTTTTTGTTGCAATTTTTAGTTTTTATGTTAGGTTTCTGTTTTTGGTTGCAATTTTTGGTTTTTATAATTGATTTTTGTGTCATGTGATTATGTTTATTATGTTTATTATGTTTATTATAATAATTATAATAATTATATAAACTTTATAATACTAATTAAAATTGAATTTATTTTCATTACCTTTTACATTAACCCATTTAATTCTATATTCAAAATTTTTTAAATAATTATAAAGATAATAAATATTTTATATTAATAATTAAAATCTAATATATTTTAATAGAATTTTACATTAATTCATTTAATTTTATATTTATAAAATTTTTAATAATTATAAAATTTATACAAATTTTATATTAATAATGAAATTTAATTTTTTATTTCCCCTTATATTATAACAAAATATTTAAATTTAAATGAATACTAAATTTTATAATTATGAAAATTTAGGTTTTCGAGTCGATCCATGGACCCAAAAACCCTGACCCGCTTCATCTTGTTTTGGATGTCTCTCCTCCGTAACCCTAGCCACCGTCGCCGACAATGACACCTTCTAGATACTGGAGACAAAGATTGTCGATTGTGGATAACTTTAATGGTGTGGAGAAGTGGTGGGCGACTTTGTTGGCATGGTCGACAGTGGGCAACTTTGATGGCGTGGTTGATAGTGAGTGACTTTAATGACGTGGGCGATTTTAATGGATCAGATCTTCAATGGCGGTTACCACCAAAGTGGAGATTGAAGACATAGATTGTCGATGCTAAACCACAATGTGCGACTTTGATGGCCAAAACAAAAATAAAACTAGAGAGAGAAGTTGGAGATGAGTAGGAGAACGGAGAGCCAAAACAACAACAAGAGAGAGAGAGAGAGAGAGAAGTGGGTTTTGAAAAAAAAAACCAGAGAGTGAGATATGCTGTTATGACCAAACTAGAAATCAAAACGAAAGAAAAAATAGTGTGTTTCTGTTTTGAGTTTTTCTGATTATGGGACAACAGAAAAACACAACCAAATGTATTTTGGGCATTGGTTTATGTGCCTAATAAAACTATAATGAAAAATAGCAATGCACAGATTAACCAAACAACGCCTAAGTTCTTTTAGCTGTACCTTAAGATTAGAGTATTTTCAATCTCAACCTAAGTCTAACACCTAACTTTTCATTCTCATCCTTTGAATAATGACAAACCAATTTTAGAAGCTATCCTATACCATTCAGTAAGGTCATAAATTCACAAGTCTCACCCTTTTCAAAGCATTTTGGAAAAAGGCTAGGTAAAAAACTCTCGCTCATGAATAAAAAATTGAAATACCTATGAAATCTAAGAACTCTATAAGAAGGCATTTTCTTCCAATCTTTTGCTCTAATCTCCATCTTCAAGCTTCAATATGTAATTTAAACATTTCTAAACATAAATTAAATATTTAAGCACATAAATAAGGATAAATTTACATCAATTAACAATTAAAAACACTACGAATTTAACCCTTAACAAGAAGATATAGCAAAAACAACAAAAGGAATGCAAGCTAGTAAAGCCATGGGATTTAACCAAGGGAGCATTGATGCATGCTGAACATACCTAATTTTTAAATAAAAAACCAAAAAATAACTAATAAACAACACCAACTTTACAATGAGGCAAGTGCACCTATTGCTAAGTAGTATAGCTACTGTGGATCCAGTGTTAAATCCATGAGAACTGTAATTATTAGTGAGTTCCTAACTCAATTATTTAGCCTATTTAATGGAAAAGTGATTGATTGATTTGTTAAGGAAAGTTTGCAAAAAAAAAAAAAAGAAAAGAAAAGAAAAGAAAAGACTAAGATAACTCATAAGAATCAACTTTAATTATAAAGCTAGGAACTAGACATTTAATCCCTCTAGGTATTCATTGTTTAACCTTGATTCAGAATGCTTTCTAGATTTTATTAAATAGTAGGTTCCCTAAGTTAAATCACACTATCTCTCAAGGTATGCAATTATATTAAATTTGAAAAATGAAGTGAAATTTCCCTCTATCTTAACCTATCAATTAAATGGATTAATTTGTTCTATAGAACCTATTGTTTTGATTAGGCTCACACCTAATTTGATTTCTTAATCTAAACATATGCAATCAAATCATTGGAATTAAAGTTTGCTTTCACAAAACAATCAATAACCATTGCTATTATTATCCATAAAAAATTAAATATACAATGCGAAAATCCATTATCAAATCATTGAATACTTCATCCTACAATTCATGAAAACCTATATCATATTAGAAACCTAGATTCAAAACTTTATAAGAATTGTAAAAACAATCAAAAGAGAAGGGAAATAGGAAAGTTCATAGTGTATGTCTTGAATTCTTGACCCTTTTATATGATTATTGTGAGGATTCCTATCTTGATCTTTAATTTTGATGTATTTTAATCCTTCCGTACCCTTCAATCTTTTGTAAAAACCTTTAGAGATTACTTAAGACTTCAGTTTTCTTCCTTAGAGAATGTTAGGATGTGACTTGGGGTAAGAAGATGTTCAGAATAACTTAAACTAACCTATTTGCTAAAGGAGGCATACTAGCATCATGACAAGAATCATAATCGTTATTCTGGCCATGATATTCTTTATTAAAAAATCATAGTTAAGGTTAGAGCTATCACAACTGTTACCTTAGTCATGATCACTTCAGCTTTGTGTCGCTCTCGATCTTCTTGCAATACCTTTTTCACCATTTATTGGTAGTCATAAAATTTAGTATGGAGTTTCTTAATGTGATATACTTGCTTTCCAAGTAGCTCCCATATATTTTTTGGATTCAAAGATGTATTCAATTTCTCTTCAAAGTCTTATAAAGTATGATCCAAAATAGAAAACATATAAGCAATATCTAATTCATTTAAATTTAGCTCATTATACACATGAATCAAGTGGATTTTTCCTTTAAAATAAATATAAAAATCATTAAATCATGCAAACTTTGTATAATTTAGGAGTTATTAAAACTCCCCTATGTATTGATGTCTATGTTTTAGGCTTGACCTTGGTGATTTGGATTCCATTCCATATGGTTAAAATCTTCGAGAAGTTGTTGATCAAAACTTATAGTTTAAACTTGAAGAACAACACTAAAGTGCATGCTTATAAAAAAATGTTAGTTCATGATAGGATAAAATAAAATGAAAAGAACAAAAAGAGAAATCCTACATGATGCAAATGTAAAAAGTATACAATGAAAAGTAACTAAAAACAAAATAATAAGCAAAGCAAATGAAGAACAAACATGATGATAAAGTCTAGCTCCTTCACGCATCATCAAAGGATGATGTTTAGTAACAAGAAAATGAAATAGCTCACTTTACATGGCTTGTTGCTTCAACTTTAAGCTTGTTGAAAATTCCACAAATGCAAGTAGGACTAACCATATGTATGCCTAACACTTATAATCCACAAGCCTTATAACCATTTATAAACATAATAATGACTATACAATAGGAAATTTCTTTTAAAGCACTCAGTCATGTAATGTATGCCCTAATTGCCATTGTTCATTGCTTTTAAGATATGCAAACTCATCAACGATCTATCTTGTAGTGTAGGAATAGCATGCTACATGCATCAATTAAGCTTACTGGGAAAAAGAAGGAGGTGCTCATGAATTACGAAATAGCATATAAACCCTTATTAGCTACCTATGGCAATAGCAATGCAAATAGAAGTAATACATGCTCTTCATAATTAATCCAAGAGCAATGTGCATTATATTAATACCTTAAACACTTAAAACCTCAAATATCATCATAATAATTTCCATGGAGTTTTTAACATTAAAAAATGGTTCTTATAAATCATCCACAAGTGGCAACAAAATCAAGTAGTGCATCAAAACCACTATTTAATCTATTCTCAAACAAACTCAAAATTATTTCGATCAAAATTAACAATAAATCCTAAAAAATATGAAACACTCATTGACATGTAAATACAATCAAATAAAACATACCAAAATGCAGCACTACATACAACAAGTTCTATCAATCAAAATAAATAACAATCGAAACATATATGATATAGGTTAGGTTACCTCCCAAAAATGAATTCTTTAAGATCTTTAAGCTGGGCCTTAATGCTAGAGAATGCAAATTCTCTTTTTGGGTCCATCTTCCCAAAATTTTTCCTTTTCACTTTGTTGACATGCAACCACCTTATAGATTATTATAACTATTAATTGACTTTATTATTCCGAATTTTTACCTTTTACACAACTCCTTAGCACAACATTTCTACATGCACCCTCTGTTTGACAATTAACAGCTATAATACTTATAAAGTCTATATCCTCATAAGCTTCTTTTTCTTTCAAAATGTTCGTAACATTTAAAAATTCTTCAATAAGCTTAATGGATTGAATTGTTAGCTAGTACTTGCATGCACGACTTCTTATTACCTTGTTTCCTATTAGATTATGCTAATTGGTTCAATTCACGCATATTTGATAGATGATTAAACTAATTTCCCTATTTGTAGTTCATAGTTATGACGAGAAGCTTTTAATCTCTATTCACTAGCCTTGGTGTTAGAAATAAATCCACCCAAAACACGACATAAGGCTAGACTAGACTCCTTTTCAACATCCAAGCTTGCTTAATTGACAGTACTACCTTAGTCCCTTGATCTATTTTAGCATGTAATCACTATAGAAGAGAATTGGTGTATTTGCAAGTCTATGGTAGTATAATTTCTTATAGGAAGTTTTGAGCAAAATACCAACCTATGAACACTTAAGTGAAATGAGTGAATCCAGTAAGGAATATCCATTGTGAGTTTATGCTTATCTTTGAATGATAGTATCATAAGTTAAATTTGTTTATGTGCACTGATGAAAACTAGTCATGATCTGTATAGTAACTTGACATTCAAGTGGCCAAAGTTTGAATGATTGCATGCATTTGGTTTCTGTGAAAACAAATTGATAGAATTTGATGGTTGCACTTAATTTGCTTGAGGGCGAGCAAAAGGTTAAGTGTAATGGAGTTTGTTAGTATCTTTATTTTCCATCTTTTTATATTTTATATTTCTTTTTTTTTAGGTTTGAAGTTGTACTTAATGGAAATTAATCTTATTTTATGTCAAGGTGCATTTTAGAATTAAATGAAAAGAATTGCAGAAATTTTGGAATGAAAAGAGCTTAAATAGACATTGCACCCAACTGAATATGGCCTCATACAATGATATATGTGACAGTCAGCAGCAGAATTCTTTTTAGAGATTTTGTTTTGGGCTTTAGCCTTGCATTTGAAGGATGCAGAGTCTGTATGAGATTGTGGCCCTATTTAAAAACAAAAAGAGTAATGGGATGAAAACAAAAGAAAGAGACTTGGGTTGTAAAAATTCAAGCAAGAAGGGGCTACCAAATTCAAGCAAGAAGAAAATGGGACCTAAAACAAAATACCAGGACACCACTTAAGAAGAGAACAACATGTGGGCTAAAACTAGAAAGTGGGCTGACCAAGCAAAAAAAGAGGAGGGACAACTTCACCTAGCAAAAGGAGTGAACAGCTGCTGCCAAGAAAAAAAAAAGACGTCTAAAACAAGAAAAAATGAGGAAAAAAGAGGAGGAACCAAGGTGATACAACTACAACTTTTAGTTTTTTCAATCCTTTTAGCAACCAATAGAAAAGTAAGAAGACTTATTAGCTAGAGAACATCATGATGTTAGGTAACTAATCCCTTATTTTTGGTTTATGAAATCTTAATTATTGAACTCTGAATATTGTGAGATCTTTTTTTTTTATAATCAATTTATTAGTCAAGTATCAATTTTTTTGGGGATATTATTTGATTGTTTGATTTTACAGTTAGGTGTGCAACTAGTTTATGATTTTATTTCAATCAATTGCTAGATTAAACAGGTTGACATTCAGTTCTTTTAATCAAAAGTAGCGACTAGGAATTTTTCCACTACGTTAGAGACATGATTCTAGGAAAAATAATTGTCTAGACATGACGTTCAGTTCTTTTAATCATATGTATGTTGTTCAGTTCGTCGATTTTCTTGATTCGTAAAGCTATTAATTGATTAAATATAAGATCGTATCTAGGTTATTGATTAATAAGGGTTAATTCGAATATATTTTTCAGTTAACTAAACATAAGAGAAAATAACTAAAGAAATTTACTATGACGAATGCTTACCTAATAAATTGATTATTTTTAGTGTCTATGATCAACACAAGTTCAATAACGAAGGAGAACAGAAACCAAGATTTATTCCTATTAATAGTTAAATTCTCATTGTTTTATTATTAACTATTTTTCAATTTAGTATTTCATTTGATTTTTGATTAATTCACAATTTAAAAACTCCCTTTTTATTGTGTAACTACTAACATCTAAATTCCTTGTGGGAACGATCCCTACTTTCTACTACTACATTAATTTGTGTTGTAGGAAGTTAGTTTTTTTTATATTTGGTTGCAGGTGACAGCTCATACCAATGTATGATGGAGTTTTGAGGATGTTATGTGACGTTAGACATGTGCCAAAATTGAAGAAGAACCTAATTTCCTTGGGGACATTGCATGCTAATGGATTGGAGTACAAATCTTAAGCGAGCGGAAGCATTAAGATTATTAAGTGTGTATTGATTGTGATTAAGGGATTAAAGACTACATGAAACATCTATGAGCTGATAAGGAACACATTTATAAGTGGAGTTAATGCTATGGAGTCAGAAGATAGTATTACATTATGGCATATAAGGTTAGGTCATCTTAGTGAGTGTAGGATGAAGGAACTACATAACTGTGGTTTGTTGCAGGGAGTCAACAGTTGCAAGTTAGATTTCTGTAAGTTTTGTGTACTTGAAAAATAGTCCAGAGAGAGTTTCAAGACTGGTAGGCACAAGAGATAAGGTATATTAGATTATGTGTATTCTGATATATGGGGATCTACCAAGGAAGTATTATTAGGTGGATCTCACTATATTGTCACATTTATTGACGATTTTTCTAAAAAGTTTTGGTGTACTTCATGAAACATAAGTAAGAATTCTTTATCAAGTTCAATAAGTGGAAAGATGAGGTAAGGATTTAGATAGGAAAAATTAAGTACTTAAGATCAGATAATGGTACTGTACAGATTCATAGTTTCAAGAGTTTTATGAGGAACACATCATTCAGAGATATTTTACAGTGAGAAAGACACCACAGCAAAATGACATTTCGGAAAGGATGAAAAGAACTTTCATTGAAAGGACTAAGTGTTTGCGATTGAATGCGAGGCTTTCAAAAGACTTTCAGGCGGAGGCTGTGAGTATGATGTGTTTTCTCATCAATAAATCACCACAAGTTTCACTAGAAGGGACATTAACATAAGAGGTATAGACAGGAAACATTGTTGATTATTCTGATTTAAGAATGTTTAGTTTTCCTACATATATGGATATTCTCAATGATGAGAGATCGAAACTTGACCCAAAGTCACGAAAGTGTATTTTCTTGGGTTATATATAAGGAGTAAAAGGGTATAAGTTATGAGATCCAGAGGCTAGGAAGGTGGTGATTAGTAAAGATGCAGTGTTTGATTAGATGTTCATGGTACAGAAATCTCATGAAGAGGTTGATCCAGAAACAAGAAAGAGTAGTACTAGTTCAAGGCTTTTACAGGTGGAGTTAGAACAAAACACATCAGACAGTGAAATGGTAGAGAGTTCTAGTATGAGGGTTGATGATTCCAATTCACTTGAAGGACATCAGCAAACTATAGCTAGTGGTTGACCTAAACGCACCATAAGACTCCTTGTGAGGTATGGATTTGGTTACATATGCACTCACCATTAGTAATAAAGAACCATTATCTTTTCAAGAGACTATGAGCAATCAAGAGAAAAATGGTTGGCTGGGTGCTATGGCTGAGAAGATGAAGTCACTCCATAAGAACCAAACTTAGGAGTTAGTTGAACTTCTTAAAGGGAAGAGAGCTATAAGGTATAAGTGGGTGTATAAGAAAAAGCCTGTAGGATAAAAAAAAGGGGGGGAAAGGTTCAAGGTTCAGTTAGTAGCAAAGGAGTACTCGCAATTGAAAAGGATAGATTATGATGAGAAATTTTCACTAGTGGTTAAACATATATTTATAAGGGCAGTATTGGGATTAGCAGCTAATTAGGATATGCAATTAAAGCAGATGGTTGTGAAGACAACATTTTTTCATGGTAATCTAAAAGAAGAATCTACATAGTATAGCTAGATGGGTTCAGTCAACATGAATAAGAACACTTAGTTTGTAGATTGAAGAAACCACTCTATGGATTGAAATAATTTCCACGACAATGGTATAAGCGATTTGATTCGTATATGATCAAATTTGGATATAGGCCTTTAGGAAGTTTTTGAAAAGTTTAAGGAGTTAAAGAAGTGATTTTTAATATGATACTTGAGTTATGTAGACC
>JAOXYD010060343.1:0-12994 GCA_028565735.1 Pinacopodium congolense
CCCCACCCCACCCCCAAATTTTCTTGATTTTGCAACCTCTATGCATCGGTCTAAACATAAATACATTATGTATGATTTGAGCCCATTAAACTATCATAGGAAGACCAAGATAAGAATACAATAAAAATTATAAGATATAAACAATATGAAAATAGTATATTAGTCTTAATCTTAAGCCTTTTTACTTTTTTTCTTCATGATTTTCATTTAAACTCCAAGGAATAAATTGTATATCTTAAACACTTTTTCTTCAAACCTATCTTTCTAATACAACAACAACAATAGTAAAACCATTAGTAGTAAGGGTGTTTTTCCATCATCAAAACTCAGGTTAACCCCCTTAGTTTAATTAAAAGTCACTTAAAATTTTAAAACTAATCTATCATACCTTGCCCTAGGTGCTTCTTTGAAACTATATAAAGCCTTAGTAAGTTTAAAAACATGATAAAGTGCATGATGTCTTTCAAAATTGGTTAGTTATTCTACATATACCTTTTCTTGTATAAAAACATTTAGAAATTCACTCTTAACAAACATTTAAAAAGGTTTGAAACCCATGTATGATACAAATCCAAGTAAAAACCTAATTGCTTCTAACCTAGTTAGGAGGGAAAATTTTTCATCATAATATATACCTTCTTAGTTATCCTTTAGCTACCAACCTAGTCTTTTTTTTTTCCTTATTATGTTACCATGCTCATCTCACTTGTTCTTAAAGACCCATTTTGAAGTTATAATTGGGTAATCTTTACACCTAGGTACTAAAGTCCATACTTTTTTTCATATTGGTTTAACCCTTGATTCATAGCCAAAATCCAATGTTTATCACCTAAGATTTCTTCTACATACCTAGGTTCAACTTGTGAAATAAATGTAAGATTATATAAATTTCTAAACTGATATCGAGTGGTTACCCCATTTTAACATTACCTAGTGTTTAGTTTAATGGATGATTGTTCTTGTATTTCCAATCATTTGGCAATTCATCTTCCTTCTTTTTTTAACTTGGTTCAACAACTGGCTCTTATAGAGTAGTTAGTCCATCCTCCTTTTCTTCTTTAATGACTAACTTTTCCAATTCTTTAGACAAACATATATCTTCATTTTCAAGATCTCTCTTACTTTTAAAAGGGTTAGTCTCATCAAATATTACAAGCATAGATTCTTCAATGACATTACTTATTTACTAAATGCTCTATAAGCTCTACTAGTCATAGATTATCCTATAAAAATATCTTCATCAATTCTTAAATTAGATATACCTAAGTTATCCTTGGTGTTTAGAAATAATATTCGCACTGAAAAATCTTCAAATAAATAATTTTAGGTTTATTACCATTTCAAAGCTCATAAGGAGTTTTATCTATTTTAGGCCTAATATACACCCTATCTACCATATAATATACACGTACAACCACTTTAGCCCAAAAACACTTAGGTCATTCATATTCATTAATCATTGTTCTAGCCATTTCTTATAAGGTCTTATTATTTATTTCCACTACACCATTTTATTAGGGAGTCTTAGGGGTTGACAATTTATGAGATATCCTATGATCATCATAAAAGCTTTCAAATAAGTCATTTTTAAATTCCCTACCATAGCCACTTTTAATAAACTCAATAGAAAAATCTTTTTTTATTTTGATTTTTCTTTGTAAAATTCATAAAAACCTAAAACAATCATATTTACTAAAAAAAACAAGACTCGTGTAAATCTAATAAAATCACCTACAATAATAAATGCATAACATTTACACCTAAGCCAATAAGTAACTCATTTAGGTCTAAACAAATCCATATAAAGAAGTTATAAAGGTCTAGAAGTGGTTGTCGATTTCTTGCTTATTAAGGAACATGTTACTTGTTTTCCCAATTGTTATGCCCTACAAATGCTATCTTTTTCATACTTCATACATTAGAGCCCATTGACAAGTTCTTAAAATTCATGTCTGGAAAAATTTTCATGCTCGCATGTCTAAGCCTTATATACCAATCCATACAATTTCGCTCATAAAAACTAAACACTTCATATTATGCTTAGAAACATCATATAAATTAACAATGTAAATATCTCCTTCTCTTTTTCCTAAGAATGCAATGCTATTATCAATTATTATAGAAATTACGCATATGTTTCCATCAAAACTCTCTTTATAAGCCTTATCACATAAATGACTAAAACATAGTGGATCATGCTTCAATCCATCAACCAAAGTGTTGTTTGCCTTGCTAACCTTTCCAATGCCAATCACCTTACCCTTGTCATTGTCTCCAAATCTGTCAAGTTTCCAAACTTTACTTTTGAATGAAATAAACTGGAAGGGGTCATTGATCATTTGTCTTGAGCATCCACTAGGTATATACCATTTTTTCTCGGTGACCTAGAAAATAATAAAATCATTTTAATTTAGGTTCCGACATCAACTTGGGTCCTTAAGGATTAGACACATTCCTATGCTAACTTCTTAATGTAATATTCTACCTACTTAATCTATCTTAGTAAATCATTCAATATTTCTATAGTATCGATAATATGTGAAAAACATAGGTATATGAGTCCCATATGCATGTCTAGAGCCATACTTAAGTGCAGATTCATTAAAACTCTTCATATGGTAGCTTTGCCTAGGTTGATAGTATGACCTTCTATTATTATATCTATGTGGTGGTGTCTTACCAGGTCTTGTGTTATAATTAGGTCTTGTGTTATGAATATACATGTAGACAAGGTGTCTCTTCCTAGGATGTGTTCTACTTGTGAATTCCTTTTGTTCATTTATGTGTTTGTCATAGGCCATGAAATAATAACCTAACTTACTCTCCTCAATATGTAGTTAGGTCAGTTAGGGTTAATCCTATAAAGGACTATCTAGATTTTACTATTTCTAATGTTGAAAAAAAATCCCTAGTTTTTAATTAAAATTGAAATAAAATGAAAATATTACTAATTAAATAAAACCAACTACAACAAGAGCACAAAATATCAAGAAACTCATAATTATGAAAAAAAAAAAAAGTAGGTCAGAAGATGTTTGTGGGACTTAGGAAAGAAATTTTATCATTGAAAACATATAAAATTATGTCCTAACAAAGATATTAACCTATAAACACAAATAACCTTTTAAATCCTAAAGTTCGTATAATTATCAATATATCTAATAAGTTTTAAAAATATCCCTAACTAATACAATAACCTAGAACTAGCTCTCTAGATTTAATTGTCTAGTAACATTAAGTAAAAGGAACTTTAAATTAAAACATAATCACACGAGCTTGAATCATGCGACTTAAAGAATCAAAGCACTAGATCAATTGATTAAGTTTTAATTACAAATTCAATTAACCCATTGATACCTCTAACATTAACAAGGGAAAACTACAAATCACACGTCAATACCTAGTATTCAATCTAGAAATCAATTAAACATTGTGATCAAACCTATAATATAACCCCTATTTCTTGTCATTTAACAAAAATTTTGATTCAATCCCAATAAAGAACACAATATCCTTTAAACCCAATACATATCTCATCATTTCAATCCTCTTATCCCTTCAATATCTTCTAATCTAAAGGAAATTAGCCTAGTATATTAAAATTAAAAAATAGAAAATAAAATCAAAGAACTACCATAATAGATAAATAAAGTAAAGACAAGAAAAATCAAAGATTCAATAATTAAATTAGGAGATTTAAAGGTTTGAACTATTATTAGAACTCAATCAAAATGCAATAACATAGAAATTAAAGGGAAAACAAGAAAGATACAGTAAAACTTAATGAAAGTAAAGTATTACTCCCTCTTAAACACAAATTCTATGAGTATTCTCAAATACAAATATGATAGAAAGTAAAAACCCTAAACTTAAGACAAAAACTAAAAAGAATCAAAGTGGTTGCTAAATGGTAAAGAATGAAACATTCAAGTCTCTTTCATGAGCTTAAATAGGGTTTAAGTTGTTTTGGAGCAAAAAGACTCAAATTTCCTTGAACTCTATGTAGAAATGCATTTTTTAGAGGATTAACGACACTTAACATTGAGCATAAATGATGCCATTAAAAGACCACCTTGAAGACATTAGAAGTTAGGCATTAACGACAATTGCTAGAAGAACAATAGCACCATTGAATACTACCATTAAAGTCCCTAAATATATTTTCATTATTCATTATTGACTTGTTTCACCTAGAATTTGTGTCTTCAGGATTAAACCTGCATTTCCACTTATAAAAATCACAAATTAGGCACTTTGGCATCAAAATAGGGGTGAAATCACATTAAATGGCATATTGGAATTCAACAGAATACACCCCTATCAAACTCGTACCCCCCTAGGAAACTTAAACTTTTACATGCCCTAAAGCTATGACTTAAGCACTCAAAACAATATCAATTAAAAGTCAAAAGTTAATTAAGTATAAAAGTTGTTATCACATGTAAATCACTTTGTTAGTAAGGAAGTAACCTTTAATTCATAATACCAAGAATCCAAGTCATTTCATATAGATCATCATATAAATCTAGGTAAGGATGTTTGAGATAATTAAAACAAAAAACAAATAGAACATGGAGAAATTAGTTAAAGGTCACCTAGTCTTTTGATGCGAAGGCAAATGCTTTGTCATAAATGACCCTTGGTTAATCAACTCAGATATTCCTTTTGGCTTGCTTGAGATGTCATCTAACTTTCTAATGCAAGGTGAATATGTTATCATGAACATCCTCGGTTACTTGGCTAAATCACCCTCTCAATTGGCGACTGACCTTTATATTGGTTCGAAGCTAGTAGAGCAAAAAAGATGCTCTTTTCTTTAAAAAAGCACATACTCTTTTTCTATTTTTCTTGACATATGATATTAAACAACTATTACCAATTTCACATGAAACACTATATAAAATTACCTTAGACATTTAATATCATATATAAGGGTTACTACACATATGCAAAGTACTTAAAAGAAATAGAAAAGGAAAAAATTCTAATGATAAAAATCATGCAAATTTTGATTAATTTTAATTAAATTAAAGACATCAACTGAATTGAAATATCACAATTAACAAAAAAATTCAAGATCATCCTAAGATACATTAAAATCATCACCTTTACACTCACAACAAATCAAGTGTATGAAAATTGAATCTTAGTCCCCCTCCCTTCAACTTAAATTGAACATTTTCCTCATCGTTAAAAAGCAAAGAAAATATAATAGGTGGGATAGGAACAAGAATACACCTCTTAACTTATGTAGACCGTGTAACGCATTGGTGGAGAACATTGTAGCTCACTTATGTACCTACAAACAAACAAAAAATTAAAAAAGGTAAAAGCACTCGAAAAGAAATTAATTAGAGTACTATCTAGAAAAAAGAAAAACATATAAACTAAAGCAATGGTTAGGTTCTCCCAACACACATATGTTAAAGGTCTTTAACTTAACCTTTTTTTTTTCCACATCATCAGGAATAATTTTAAGCTTTATCACCTCCAAGTTTTAAACTTGATATTTATCAATGTAATATGTAAGGTGATGCCTATTGACTTTAAACTCTTTCACTTTTAATCTCAATGGCACCATAAGACTATAGATGGTCCTACCCATCATGAATACAGCTTGCTTGGAAAAATTTTGAGTCAAGAATAATATGGGAGACCTTCCTAAACCACACTAAATGTTTTTTGTGAAATGTGTTTATTGTGAAATGTCTTAGTATTCTCTTTGTAAATGTAATCATTCTTGAATGCATCACTGCGTAGCTCCTCTAATTCTTGTAACTATAACTTCCTATTTGCATTAACAGCATCAAGTTTCATGTTCAATCGCTTCACTGTCCAATAGGTAATGTGTTCAAATCCGTAGATAGATGGCAGAGTTTCCTAAACACAAGTTGATATAGAGACATATATATTAGTGTTTTATAGGTTTTTTTATATTCCCTAAAGCATGATCAAGGTTTAGGACTACAAATAAGGTTATCCCGAATATTTATAGTCCTAAACCTTTCACACTTTTTCCAATTAAATCCTAAACCTTTCACAATTTTCCCAATTAAGTCCTATAAGGACTACCTTTGATTAATATGTATAGGTATAAGACTTCAATATAAAGTTTCAAAGATATAGGACTCAATTGAGAAAATGATAAAAGGTTTAGGACTACAAATATGGTCAACCCTAGCTATAACTAAAATAATAGCAAGCATTACTAGAAAAAAAATTCAAGAATTTGATTAATAAATGGTAATGGAAAATAATCCTTTTGACTTATAAAATTTAACTTATGATAATCTATCCAAACTCGCTATCCATTTTGTACTCAAGTAGGCACCATCTCTCCATTATCATTTTCCACCGTGGTGATCCCCTACTTCTTATGAGCTACTTATAAAGGGCTAACCCATTTGTTATTAGAGATAAGATAGATAACACCCTCATCTAAAAGATTAAACACATTGTTCTTCACCACTTCCATCAATGGTGAGTTGGGTTGCCATCGTGCTTGCCCTACTTGTGCAGAATCCTCTCCTAAGGAGATTCTATGCATGTACAAAGAGGGGTCAATCCCTTTTATATCTACAACAGTCCACCCTAATGTTGTCTTATACTATTATGATATTGAACAACTTTATCCTCTTGCTCAAGAGAAATATTGTTTAGGATTATGATTGGTAAGGTGTTTTTGTCTCCCAAAAAGTGTACTTAAGAAGATCAAGTAATGGTAATTCTAATTTAGGGGCCTATATAACAAAAGATAGTAATTTCTTAGTAACGATAGCCAAATCTAAGAATTAAATTACATATCTATCGAACTTATGAGGAAGTGTCTGTAACGAAGAAACTGCTTCCTCCATCTCTTCTCCTAACTCAAACTTATCCTTCAATTGATTATATATATCTTTCTCTATTAGACTTGTCAAGGATAATTCTATAGGATCATCTAAAGAAAGAAAATAAAATTACTCTGTTAATGAGTTAATGATATCTATCCTTGAAGCCAACTCACAATCAGTGGAATATTACATAACATTGAAGATATTGAAACTTATCAGTTCCCCATCAAATTCTATGGACAACACTGTACTATAAACATCAATTTTAGAACAAGATATCTTTAAAAATGTCCTTTCTAATAGAATAGGCAATAAACTAGGAGACTTATCATCCTATATATCTAAAATATAAAATCTGTAGGAAAAAAAATACTTGTTTATCTACACTGAGACATTATTAATGGCCCCTTCAGAGTAAATATTTGAGTGATCAGCCAACTAAATAATAATATGACTTTTTTTAAAGGACCCAAATTAAGAGCTCTGAAAATAGAAAGTGGAATTACATTGATTGAATCTCCTAAGTCTAACATACATCATTCATACCTCATGTTACTTATTCTACATGGGATATTGAATATGATAGGATCCTTACATTTGATTAACATCTTTCTTTATAAGACAACTGACATATTCTTTGCCATGCTATCCTTTTCATCACCCTTCATATTTTGCTTATTTCTACACAAATCCTTCAAAAACTTTGCATAAGGTGGCACTTGCTTAATGGATCTAATAGAGGTATGTTTACCTACACCTTGTGAAAAATTTCCAAGACCTCTCTTTCTTGCTCCTTTTGCTTATTCCTCACTAGCATATTAGGAAAAAGAATAGAAACTTGGTTAGAAATAATAGAAGGTGTAACAACTTACCTTTAGAGGTTTTTCGTCCTTCCTCTTTTCTGGAATTGTTTCCTTTTCCTCTTCTTACTTCCTGAGCACTTTCTTCTTCTTCTTAAGGCCTTACAATTTCTTGTCATTCAGTAAAGAAATAGCACATGCATCCTCCTCAAGATTTCTCTTCAATTGGCTAGAAAATCTAGCAGAACCTTGAGCTTATAATTTTCCCACTGTATCTATTAGTTGACTCACTTGATTCTCCATTTCTTTAAACTACTCCTAATTTTTTATTAGAATTAAATAGTATTTGTCAAAAGCTTAAGATGGTGGTTGTTGAGGTGAAGGCCTAGGTTGAAACTATAGTTAAATCTGGTAAAATCCTAGTGGAGAAGTAAATTGTTGCTACTGCTAGGAGGTAGAATGTCTAACATTTAAACTACTTCCTTAATTATCATTTTCATATCTGAAATTAAAATGATCCTTTCACCTTATATTATAAGTAGGAGTATAGGGATCATTACCTCATTTTTGGTCCTTAGAAGCCTCTAATGGCATGAACATGTTACTCTTCCTGTAATGTAGGAAACATATCCGAACAATGACTAAAAAATGAACTAATTTCACATACCTTGACCTCTCCATTGCCAACTACCACCTACTCCACTGAGGATGTAAGATTAGCTTTTTGCTACTCTAACTTTGAGATAGCATGTCTACCAATGCTTTACCATTTGCTAAATCTATCATGTTCCTATCCATAAGCTTTAATACCTCATAGAAATATAGTATTAAAAGCTGCTTACCTATATGATGATTGGAACAACTATTGTAAATCTTCTTGAAACACACCTAATACTCGTGTAATGACTCTCCTGCATCTTTCCTAATTCCAAAAATTTTCTTCCTGATGTTTTTGGTTGATGATCCTAGAAATTACTTCTCTAAGAACACTTGTTACATCTTGTCCTAAATAGTGACAGATCTGACTGGTAAATTATAGTCATTATCTGGCTTGTAGATTATATAGCCATTCTTTAGCAGCATCTACCAAGGAAAAATGAAAAGACTAGAACTTTAATTGATACATTGTGACACTAGTAAGCTTCATTCTTATTAGTGATATATAGAACTCCTTTAAGAACTTGTTTAAATTAATGATGTAGCCTAAATCCAAAGAGTTGTTATCCTAAAAACTTGTAAAAAAATTAGTCTAGGCTTAATTTCAAACTCAGGTTCATCATTAGGATAATTAATGCAAAGTAAACTAGGGTTAAAAGTGGGAGTTACAAGCTCTTTCAAAGTTCATTGATGTTGAGCCAATACTTCATTAACTTTGCCTAGGGATTCCTCACGACTATCTTTAACATCCTCTTCTAATGATGATCAGCTTTAGGAATAGTGATGTGTTGAGCTCCCACAAATTGTTGAATTCATGTCTGGTCTACCATAGGAGAAAGTGAAAATGGAGTGAAAGGAGAAAGGAGAAGGCCTCTATTCTCTACAAAAAATGTATGTAGTCTTTAATGCTTAAAGACTTATAAGGCATACAAAAATAGAAAACAAGGTGATAAAGGTTAACAAATAAAAATGTTTACAACAAAATAAATAATAAAACCCTAATTCGAATTCCCCAGTAACAGTGACAAAATTTAATGTGTTTTCATAGGCCCCAAAATTATAATCTAACCTACTATCCTAACTTTGCACTAAGGTAAATCAAGATTGATCCCATAAAGAAATGTCTAATGTTTACAATTTCCAATGTCTAATACCCTATGTTAGATTTGAATGGTACCTAAGAGGGGGGTAAATTAGGTTCTTAAAAAATTCTTTACAAAATTTTAAGATATTTACACCTCGCAAAAAATAGATTTTGGAAAGTAGAAAACAATTGCGAAGAATAGAGTACAAATTAAGCTATTCAATAAACAAAGTAAAGACGAACGATAATATTAAAAGATTATATGGATAAAATTAAAATAACAATTTTTTTATCAAGGAATCAAATTAAAAGACAACTAGAATTGCATAAAAATTAAAAAAGTAAGGGGAGAAGGAAAACATCAATTTATTATAGTTCAGAACAATCCACTTGCTCCTACGTCTAGTCTCTAACACTACTATTCAAATTTTGTTCCAATATAAAAAATAATCCAGTTACAACATCATATTACAATAACTTTTAAATGGTTTAAGGTAAAACTTTCACTCCCTTTCAAAGCTAAAGAATTTCTTTTCACAAGAAAAATCTCTCATAAAAAATACACTTGAATCTAATTTCACTTAAATGCTCTCTAATGTATTTAGGAGGCTCATAATAAACTAAAAATGGATGTAAAAACATGTATAGTAGAACACTTAAAAAAGAATAGCAAGAACCAGCTTCGTAATGCCTTTAAACACTTAATTGATCATTTTTTAGACACTCAAATGATTAAAGTGAGTGTTAGACAACCTATTTATAGTCTTAGGATGTCAAATTAGCTATTTATTATCATAGTTAAAATGCTTTAAAATTAAGTTACCATTGGAGCAAATATGTTGAGCATGATTTATGCTCTTAAACAGTGGTTCTTAGGACTTAAACAACGTCATTTAACCCCCATTATTTAAGTACCGAGAACATATAGTAAATAGGGGGTTCTGCCTACTATTGTTTAACTCTTGTTCAATTTTCGTTTAAACCCTTTAGGAATGTATACTAAACAAGCCTTCACTAGACCGTCGTTTAGCCCTTTTTAACCCACCCTTTAACTTAAAAACCATGTATAAACTTGTCCAAACACATTCAATCTAATCCTTAATAATTTTTAACACTTTTATATACTTTATAGACTCATAACACATTCAAAACCTTCCTAAAATGTTTTTAACCAATCAAAAGAATTATTAAAATATTTCACACAATGCTGCTCTTAATTATGCAACCTATATGCATATTCTAAAATATAATTGAATTATATTCATATTCTAAACTATGAATGAATTAATGTAGTGAGCCTCTTTAAACACAAAAAATAAATAAATGCGACTTATAATAAAACTACAAATCAAAAACTATATGAATTCTATCTTAAATCTTCCAAAGCCTTGAGTCTTAATCAATTCACTTCGTGATCTTTATTTTAGTTCAAAGACTCCTTAAACATCTCCTTTAGCATTCCAAGCTTAACACCTATCTTTCAATGCTTAAAACATATAAAAAACATTAGTCTATTTGGTGTTTTGTCAGCATTAAAATAAGGTGAACCTCTCTTGATTCAACACCCTAATTGAATTAAAATTGAAATAAAAATTAAATATTACTAATAAAAAAAGGCAAATAAAACAAGAGCATAAAAAATAAAGAAATAGATAACTATGATGAAATGTAGGCCAGAAATATTTTCAAGACTTAGGAAAGACAATTGAAAATCGATAGCATATAAAATTGTGTCCTAACTAAGACATTATCCTATAGACCCAAACAAGCTCTTATATTCTAAAATTCCTATCATTATAATTAAATCTACCAAGTTATAAAAATAACCCTAACTAGCATAATAACTTAGAATAAGCTCTCTAAATTTAATTTTGTAGTGGCGTTAAGTAAGGGGAATAGTTAACTTATGCCATCATCATAGGATCTCAGATCATGAAACTTAAAAAAGCAAAACTCTAGATTAGTTAATTACGTTTTAATTAAAACTTCAATTAACCTATTACTACCTTTGACATTAACTAGTGAGAATTACATATCACACGTCAATACCTATCATTCAAAGTAGAAATCACAAACAGGGTGATTAAGCCTCTAGTATAACCCTTAATTATTGTCATTTAACCAAAATTTTGATTCAATCCCAATAAAGAATCAATATCAATTAAACCTAATATATATCTCAAAATTGCAATTTCCTTGTCTTTTCATTCTCTTCTAACATAAAGGAAATTAGCCTAAAATATTAAAATTCACAAAAGTAGAAAATAAAATCAAAGAATCAATAATAGATAAGGAAAGTAAAGATAAGGAAAGTCATAGATTCATTAATCAAATTAAGAGATTCAAAGGTTTGAATAAATATTGAAACTCAATGTAAATGAAATAACATATAAATTAAAGAAAAAAACAAGAAAGATACAGCAAAACCGAATGAAAGTAAAGTATTACTCCCTCTTAAACATAACTTCTATGAGTATTCTTAAATATAAAGATGAAAGAAAGAAAAAACCCTAAACTTAAGACAAAAACATGGAGAATCAAAGTGGCTACTAAAATGGAAAAGAATGACAGCTTCAAGTCTACTTCAAGAGCTTAAATACTCTTGATAGAGTTGAATTATATGATATTTTCATATGTAATTCATTATGAATTCAACTTTATTTTAGTTCCTAAATGCTTATTTTGTTTTTATATTATGTTTGGATGCAGAATTAATTATTAGACACAAACTTATATTGAAAAGAAGAAGATTAAAAGGGATTGAAAGCAATGAAGAGAAGCTTGGCAATTTAATTAAGAATTTTTTCCTTTCAAAGGAGCAAAAACGACTTTGCCATGTGAAGGATACAACAACTAGTATTTAGGGAGGGCTGAATGTGTTTGTTAAGGGTTGCACAAAGCAACACCGTTTGATGCATTTTTGCATGGGCTTTAATGAATATAAGTCCTAAAGAACTAAAAACAAAAGAGTAGGTAGTGAGGAGGGTGATGGCGGTTTTGCAAGAAGACCTTGAAGCATTAGTGAATTGGAGAGTCTTGGACAGTTACACAAGCTTGGACGGCTACACATCTAGACAAGAAGACAAGACCATAAAAGTCATATAAGGTAGGCGATTTTTGTCTCATCTTCCCCATTTGGAGAATCTTAGACGATTGCTCTCCTAAGTCTCATTAAAGCCTTGGTTAATTGGTGCGTTTGAACGGCTGCACAAGTAGAGAAGAAGAGACAAAACTCTTAGAAAGTCTCATATGGTGGACGATTTTCAACTTACTCTCCACTTGTCCATAAAGATGTCATGTAGATAGTGTATTTCGGTCTTAGCTTGGAGTTTCATGCAATTACTTTTGTTGTGCTTTTGACTTTTATTTCCTCTTAATACCAATTGATAATGCTATGTATTGTGATCCATATCAAAGTTCATCCCACTTGTTGTTGCTATGCCGAATCCTTGTTTTACTTAGGTCAAGTATCTTGTTTAGTTTAATCTATTTACTACTTTATCATTTAATCTTTGAACATTGTTTGGCTTTAACATGTTAATGACAATTTTAGATTTATTTTGATCCAATATTAAGTTGTTTAAAGTTTTATTCCATATAGTTTCAATTACCCTTTGAGT
>JAOXYD010060363.1:0-12992 GCA_028565735.1 Pinacopodium congolense
CGTAACCCTCAACTCGGCTCCTCTTTAGGCGAGGACTTCCCAGGAGGTCACCCATCCTGGTACTACTCTCACCTAAGGACGTTTAACTTCGGAATTCTTTTAAGAATTTGAGCTGTTGTGCTAGGAAAAACACGTATGTAGGGGAGAAGTATCTATACCCTTATAAGACGTACTTCGTTCTCCTCTCTAACCGATGTGGGATCTCACATACTTAATCATTGAAATGTAAGGTTTGACAACTACATCTTTCTATTGGTCCATTTTTACTGTTTTAGAGTTTGTATCACTAGATGCCTCTCTTTCTAAGGGATTGAATATGCTAGCATGAGATTCTTTCTTTTTCCTATATAGTGTAAACTCATGCTCTTGATTAAGGCCAAGTTTTTCGTGTTTTTTACCCAATGCACGCATGTAAAACTAATGAAAGAACTAAACAAAAACAAAATACTAACTAAACAAGAAAACTACACAAGAAAGATAATAAAAAACAACAAAAAACACTCAAGACTTACAATTAAACAAATAATGCACAAATATTTAGAAATTTTAAAAAACGATATAAATAAGTTCTAGAATAATTGACACAAATTTATTCCTAGTATTTTAATTTTGTTCCCAGGTAATGATGCCAAAAAACTTGTTAGTTTATGTGATTTAAAATTTTCAAAACAATTTCTCAATTTGATTTAAAACAAATGTACAGATAAGTGCACCCATGATAGAAGCAATATAGTGGACTAAAAAGTCTAGATGTCAATCCTGTGAGTATAGGACTACAAGTAATAGGTAAAATAGCTTACAATTATCTAGAAATATCAATTTGATTAATTTAAAAGCTGAAAAATGCTAAACTAACTTAACCCAATTTTCAACAATGCAAGTGATATCAAGTTGCTTCTAAAAATTATGAAATAAAAAAGTAGCTAATGATTATGTGTTCATTAATTTAATTGAGCAAATAAGAATTATGACAACTGATTTAGAGCATCTTTATAATTTCAAGACGAAGTAATGATTAATGATATGTGTTTTCTTTATTAATTTAAATTTAAAGTTTAGTTATTTATCAATTTTAGGTAACAGGCTTGAAGATTAAAAAGCTTAATACTAAGATCTCTAATCCTATAATTAAAACTCTCATAGTCCATCAATGTTTAGATATATCATGATTAGATTCTGTCATTTATTCTTAGGTAGTCAACTTAAAAATATAGATTTCAACCCTTTTATAAATAGAAATTAGTCCTTAAAACATGCAGAAAAGATTAATTAAATCATTTACTAATTATTCTTTAGCTATAAAACAAATTGATTGCACATATTAATTAAAGAAAGCAAAACATGATCTTATATAACATACTTTGGTTAATCTAAAAATAAAATGATAAATAATGAGTATTGAGTTAAGAAAACACCCAAGAGAAGGTTGAAAATGGTTTATAGGCTCAGAAACATGATCTTAGCTCTAACATAACTCAAAATTGCCAATCAAACCTTATAAAAGTTAAAGAACATAAAGCTATGTAAGGTTAAGCACAATGCCTTAACTAATATGAAAACAAGAGCTAAGCATAAAGTAAACTGAGTTAGAAAACCCCCTAAGATGATCTCTAAACTCATATATAGGTCTGAGTAGCAACTGTTAACACTCAGCAACTTAGAAAACAACTTAAACTCACAAATAAAAGTGCTTGAAATTAAGAACTCATAAGAACAATACGAGAACCAAGGAAAAACTTATAGGATAGCTTTCAAATTTATGTTGATCTCTTAATGGCTTGTCTTCTAGTGAATTTTCCACTTTTATAAGCCTAATGACTACCTCATTTGTTCTCACAAAATAAGGCATTCAATTTCAAGCATGATTTAGGAAAAATTATAGATTTTTGGTGAAAATTTTCTAGTCTAGCACTTACAACAGTGGTTAGACTTCAAAGCACAATGACATTGTTTAAAAATGGTAGAACTGTTGTTGGTGACCTGATGTTAAATCCTTTAATGCTAGTTGAGGGGATCTCAATGAGGGTTACTGTAAAACAACATTCATGGTCTGGAATGTTATATTTTACCTTATTTTGACACAAATCCTCCACTAATCACATCTATCTACAACTTAAACATTTTCCAACAATAATTAAAAATTTAAACACTAAATTAGGTGTTAAAATACAACTAAAATCAATTGAAAACATAATCAATTTGGCCTTTATCAATAGACATAAAGCACTTAACATCGAGGTTAGGTAGATCGTTTAAATTAATAGTATAAATATTTTTGTACGCCCTATGGCACCCAAAAGTACGGTAAACTTGTGAATTGGATTTTTTTTTTCTAAGATGAATAATCTAAACCACTTAAGTCAATGTTAATGATATTCAATTTATAAATCAAAATTCAACCTATATGGAATGTTAAATTTTATGAAAGAATAACTAAACTTGATTAATTGTAAGACAAACACCAGTTTATAAATGTAAACAGAAAAGGAAATAGGATACCTAAGCAATTTATAGTAGTTTAGAGATATCCACTTTCTCTTAGTCTAGTACCCATTAAACCTTGTTGAGAATTTCACCATATGAAAAGAAAAGTACAATTTTGTTCTTTCTACAAAGAAGGTGAATAAAAACCTTTACAAAAATCTTCTTTCACCAAAGAAGTTTAGAGTAACCATATATTCTTACATCATGTACGGAGAGTAACCCACACACAATCTTGCTCTAAACGGTTTAAGATGAACCTTTAGAAATCTTACTTAAAGTGGATATCAACAAATAAACCCCAAATTCAAGCCCCCTAGATCTCAATTCTAGTATACATAATAACTTCTTGATAAAAATAAATGCGTAAAGGGGCTCTTTATGCAACTTTTGCAATACCAATACTTCATGCATTTCCTAATGCTCGTTCAATGAAATTCATCACATAAATAAATTATAATTCACATTCAATATCTAAATTAATTCAAATTTTCTTTATTTAAGGTGATGAGGAAGCTAATAAGAATCTTTTTAATAACATAGAGGAGCCTTTCTGACAATAACAACATAACACAAAATTTAATCCTCAATTAACACACTAATAAGATCTTTAGTGATGTTTCTATAAAAGAATAATAATAATAATGTATATAAAATTTCTAGTAAGGAAAATTCAACATAACACACCTTTTATAATCTTAATAAACCAAAAATTAATTGATTGAAGTAACAAAAATGAATAATAAAGCATAAAAGTACTAGATTGAATAAAGGAAACATAAAAGTTATCATTTAAATTTTAGCTTAATAAAATATCAAATCTAACCTTCCAAGGGCGTAAAATTGATAGCACCTTAATTATACATATTTTACACATGTTTTCATAATCATTATCTTAGGTTTAAAGGTTCATTCCATGTGATTTGGGTTTACATTTGACTAAATCTTGAATAACATATTATTTTTATTGCTTTTGATTATCGTATATGTTGTGCAAGAATTTGGTGAACATTTTGAGACCCTTTTAGAACTAGAAAATGTGTTAGATCAATTTAAGGACTTAGAGCATTGGGTTATGAAGTTCACACTAATGTTCATGGTCATATGACAAACCTTGAAGAATTCATTAAAAGAAGAAAAAGAGAAGATGAAAAAAGCTCCCGTTTTGGTACAAATCACATTGGGGATGCATTAGTTTAAATTTTGGTACTTATATTCTTATGAAATTTTATTTGGTATAGGAAAACCATATGAGGAACCTATATATCAAATTTCATGATATAGAATAAAGCTATTAAATGAGAAGAAGCAAGGAAGTGATGAAGGAAGCTAGAGAAACATTCCCACAATTGTTGGAATTGTGGACATAAGTGCCATACTTATTTCAAGATTTTTAATTTGATTAGACATATATAAGGGATCAAAACCTAAGAGCCATCAAGAAATGATTAGGAACTTTCCCTAAGAGGCTAAAAATAGGATTGAAGGCTTTCCAAGGGAAGAATTCAAGTTGATCATCTAACTTTTTGCAAGAACATCTCATCTGTAGAATTTTTAAAGTGAAGAGAAGAGTGGCATCTTTAACTAGTTTTATTTCTTCTTATCTTTCATTATCTTTTTGTATGGATATTATGTTACTTGAGAGATTGTTGAACATAGTGAGTGGCTAAACTATATCGTCGAGATTTCTTTTTAAACTATTTTGTTGAACTCTTCTTATTGTTTTAATGAATTGATGTTTGTGATAATTGGCGTGCTTTAATCTCATAATATATTGAAAATTTTAGCTAGGTAATTTTTATTGGAATGTGCAATGAGAGTTGGCACCTAATAGAGTTACAATTATTAGTTTAGTTTTATAAGGCCTAGTTTTAATGCTAACTAATAACGAATTGCAAGGCCTCTGATATGATTGAAATATCTTTATATTTCCCTATGCATTTAACGTGATTTCAATCCTATTTTTAGGCGTAAACACTAATTTTGTGTTTATATTGTGTTTCCATGCATATTTAATTATTAGACACAAATATATGCAAAAAGAAAGAAAATTAGGAGTCATTTGAAGCAAATTGGAGCAAAATCTTTAAAGTAATGAACTTATAAATGAAAAAGAAAGGAGTTTGGCATGAAGGAGTTCTCATAGAAACACACTTCCTAATGCATACAATTCCAAAGGCTTGGAAAGGAAGGATCACGAGAGAAATCTTTGTCGGGTGAAGGTAAAATGTAAAAGTGCAGAGCAAATTTGGCAACAATATTCAAGCCTTGCTAACATCCATACTCATTTAATTACCAGATCAATTAATAAGGAAGCCATTTGTATTGGTGAAAGATTTGTTAGTTAAGTTGAATAAATTATTCATTTTAATAGGTTTCATGATGCTTGATTTTAAAGATGATAAGAGTTATCCACTGATCCTTAGTAGACCTTTCATGAATGTTACCACTAGACTAACTTCTAACATCTTTTACGCTAACACTATAAGTAAATGAGTTGGAAACTTATAGTATAAACAGATATCGTCCCATAAGGATTAAAATTAATAATCCTATTAATTTTACTTACACTTTATGTAAGGGACAATTTCAAACCAATTTAACAAATAAAACTTGAAAAAAGTAAAAGTAAAGACAAAAATGTTAACGCAATCAATATCAAAGAAGTAAATTGGAACTCAGAAAAATCAAAATTGAAGACTAGGAATTATTTTTATCCCTATTTCTTTCTTTGTGTTTGATTAATTCAATTTATGCTTGGTTTGAGATTTTCTAATATTATAGCTACCTCTCTTAATGTGCAACTAAGTTTCACTAGTTAAATTACTTAGGATTGACCCTATGTCTCTCAATCTACAACGTCTTCCCCCGAAACCCAATTAGTTGTGAAGCAACCTTATAGGTAGTATATTAATCAATTGAAATTTCTTTCTAATCAATCAATACACATTTTATATATAAGTATATTAAATTTCAAATCTCATTTTACAATAAAAAAATTACTAAGGTCACTCTCTCAATTTATTGCAAAGTTTATGCTCAATAAATAACACAAATATCTATTGCCTTGAATCAACAAATGTGAATATAAAAATAGCTCAAATGATAATTGTTAAAACAAATTTAGCTACTTATAACGTCAATAAGATCACAAATAACCATGTTATCCATAAAATGAAATATATTTGAGATGAATAAAAAGTAACAGTTTAATATAATGGAAAATATGAAAATCTGTAGAGCTCTTGAGATTTCAAGTGTGATTCCATCTTCTTCAAGCCTTGGGATGTCTTCCTTGGCTCAGAGTAAGGTCCTATTTCATGAAGATTGTCGCTTTTATGTTTACCTCCATTTGCAATCGCCCTTTTTAGGCCTTTTATTTTTTCTTAAAGATGTTGAGATAGTTTCTTCACATCTTTCAAGTTGAATGAAGACATATGTGAGGAGAAGACCACAGACGGCAAGCGAGAGAGGCACGAACTTAGCTTATGGTGGCCATGGCACAATGGATATGAAGCAGGAGAGCGACGGACTTGGCTTATGGAGGTCATGCCTATGGCTTATGGAGGCCATGCCTATGGATTATGGAAGCCACAGGCAAGGCTTATGGAGGTCATGTCCATAGCCATAGCCATTGTCCTAGTCTTATATTCTTCTTTCTTCCACTTTCCTACTCCTTTCCGTGATCGTGATCTTTGGTTAAACCTAAATTGCATCAATTCCATAAGGTACTTTGATGAAATTTCAAAATAGAAATAATTCATTAGAAAACATAAAACATATTAAAGACACAAAAAGAATGAAACAAGCACAAATCTAGTCCTAAATCCGTTATAAACTTAAAATTAACATACTAAAACTTAGAAAAACCATTGCCTAAAACAGAACTATCAACTTCTCCACACATAAACCTTAATTTTTCCTCAAGAAAATTAAACACAACTATTACATTCCATCATTTAGTTTTTATCGAGATCAAGTGCATGTAATCTTTTAAAGTTCAGCAACTTGAATGTCAGACTATCACCCACATCCTAATTAGTTTTCATTAGTACACATAAGCAAACTCAACTTATGATACTATTGATCAAAGGTAAGCGTATAACCATGATGAATTTTCCTCATGATTTCACTTATTTTACTAAAGTTTTTAAAGGATGGTGCTTCGTTCAAAACTCCTTCTGAAAGAACATACTACTATAAGCTTACAAATTCACCAATTTTCTTCCATAGAGATTACATATTATCATGGATCAAAAGGACTTTGTTCATGGTTATAATGGGGTTTAGGTTAAGGTAAATCAAAAAGGTTTTGAAGGGTTTCTCACAAGGTTTCATAAAGTTTTAAATGTAAAGGGACAACCAAATATTAATTCTGATATAATAGGAACACATCTTATTACTTGAATAATCATCACTAAATACTACTGTCACTAACTCTTGCTGCCTTATTTGGTTTCTTTTTCTTTTTTAAATAAAACTCAAAAAGTCCAAAAAATCACATTAGCATATATATATGTATATATAACATAAAGCAAGGGTGTCTCTAAAATCATCTTAGAATAAACTATAAATCAAAAGTCCCAAACTATAAAATGTGCTAACTTAACACTTTACTTGACTTGTGATTGGTAAGATTAATGGGTTTTAGAGTTTTTAATTTAGGGGGTTACTTTAGAAAAAAAGAAAAGGGTTAAAAGTTCAAAAAGGATTACAAAGGATAATTCATTAGGTGGGTCATTTAAGCCAAGATGTTAAAAGCAAAGAGGGTATTAATCCTTTCGATAAAACATGCATATAGTAGTTTTAAACTGATTTAAAGTAAGTTCTAAAGGTAATTCACCTAGGGGAGTATCACACCTAATAAAGAAAATGACTTTAGAATGGATTCATATTGGCTTAATTCCTCACATAGGTTGCCTTGTCACTCAAGTATCAAGTTCTAACCAAGTTTCTGCAACCAACTACTTTAATCAATTAGCATGGTTCACCTTCTAGTCAAGCAACCTAATTTAAGTTTAAGCACACAACTCTATGTAATTATAACTACAATGATAGAATTTCATGGTATAACACTCATCACAAAAACTCAAGTGCAAAAAGTTGACCTAACAAGCCTACAATATGCCTCCTATATGACATGCCATGAAAATGCAAGGAGTAAAATTTAAATGACATGTAGTATGCAAAAAGTAAAGTACGATAAATCTCCCCACACTTAGACAACATATTGTCCTCAATGTAAAAAAAATCCAAGAAGCAATAATACTAACAACGCAACGAAAGACAATGCAAATAAAGGAATAACTAAAAAAATAAATTGGACAAAGAAAACTTAAGGAAATTTTGGTGGAGATGGTATTAGGTTGGACACATTGATCTTTTGAAGATGAAAATATTTCTTAAGCTTCTGATCTTGATATCACTATTGTATTAAGACCTGTTATAACTGCGATTTGATGGTATCTATTCGACCCTCCAATCTCTTATTACTGTCAATTAATAATTGAATATTTGCATTCATCGTATGACATTCTTGTTTCCGCACTTCGTCTTTCATAGATGGAGCTAAAGTGTTGGCTTCATCATTCAAGGGGGTGTGGGAGGCCATTGGCAAAAGTGGTGTTGTCTTACTTGTCTTGTTAACAACAGTAGTTCTAGAAAGGGGATCTTTGAGTGCAATAGAATAAGGCTCTAGGATCTCCTATCTTTGTAAGTGTTTAATAAAGTAATTAGGTGCCTTGCTAGGATAATTTCCTAAATTAACATTATAATGTAATGTAAGAGTAGTAACAATGATATTCATGCCTATATAACTACTTGATTTGGTATTAATGTTCATAATGGACCTAAATATTCTATATAGTGTTTTGATTTTACACTTATGATCCATGCAACAAAAATAAAATAGTTCTTGTGTAAAAGATTTATTTCTTTTTATCTTATTAAAAACTATTAAGCATATAAACTTATGTATTAATAGATGCTTAAAGCTTCGAATTAAATTGTTTGGTGCATTTCGAGAGTTAAATCTCGACTCTCTTATGAGAATTTGCCAATATGCTTGCATGTTAAAATCATTAGGCTATTCAAACAATTTAGTGATTGGGAGATAACAAATTTGGTGCATAACATTGTAATCTAATTTATATGGTTGATTAAGTAACCAAAACCAAAACAAATTTAACTTAGTGTCATCATATTACTTGGTTAAAAAAATTCCAAAAATAATTTAAAAAATGCAATAAAATCATAATGAATAAAGTTTTTCCAACCAATATTTTTAGCTAAAGATTCTAATTTTCAGTCAATCATATACAGTCTAACACATCAAATTGAAAGAATCTAGGAGACATCAAATCTCTAGAGTTTATACTATGCAAATGCTTACCTTCATCTAAATGATAAATATTAAATGGAGCATTGTATCGAATATGCATATTGGGCAGACCATAGCTAGAGATGATATTTTCAAGTCGATCCTTCAGAAGCATAAACAACCTCTTCATCTTTGGAGCCATTGGACAAAAAAACATGAGAACAAAATAAAGAAAAAATTAAAAAAATAAGAGAAATGATGCAAAAAGAAACAAAACCTTGAAAAACAATTCGGATACTAGAAAGATGAATAATAAAATTGGATAAATGATGATATAAAATGAATAACCTTATAGATCTATAACTAATTTGCAGTAGGGTTTAGACATTTAAAGAGACGAAAAGGGAGTTCGGGATTTAGAGAGAAGGAGAGTTGAAGAGTTTAAATGAGAAATAAAATCGCTTACTTGACCGAAATAAGGCCACAGGCATAGCCTTAAGTGGCCATTATCGTCGTTGAAATTTTTAATTATTTTTTTAATTAAAAAATTTTTAAATTAAAAAATAACATAATATATATACATATATTTCTTTGAATTCCATGGGTGTGGTTAGTATTCTTCCCAAATGTGCCTTAAGATGCTGTCATGATGATTTTGTCTCTAGACTAATTCTTGTTCAAACGCCATGACTATGGCCTAAACCACATTCGTGGCTATTTTGCCTCTAGATCTTTTTACGTTCATGTTTGCTTAAAGGCCATGACTGTCACCTAAAGCACATTATGACCAATTGGTCTTTAGATCCAGTAGCTTTCCTTCCTCACTTGCATTTTTTTTCCTTTCTTTTTTATCAACCTTTATTTGTTCCCAAATTTTACATAAGCAGAAAAGATTCAGTCTATCTTCAAATAATGCAAACATTTAATTAAAAAACACATCATCTACGCAGGGAAATTTTTTTTTTAAATTAACAAAACTTAACCCTAATAAAAATTATAATAAATTAATCATAAACTACTTAATAAAAACAAATAAATTAACAAAAACATGTTAAGTTAAGGTCATTGGCTTGACCATTCTAAAAAAATGGTTATGGATGAGTTAGTGAAAGGAAAGAGATGAATTCCCTTTGATGATAAATTATGCCTTTAAAATAAAGCTTAGATCTCCAGTTGTTAACCTTAAATGATTATTTCTTATCATTCGTTAATTCTAAGGCTCCATGGTCAAAATTTTGAACAACTTTAAATGAACCACTTCATCTAGATTTCAACTTTTTCAAAAATAGTCAAAGTTCAGAATTGAATAGTAGCACTAAGTCCCTAACTTGAAATTCCTTGTTCATGATATATGCTTCATGCCATTTGTTTACCCTTTCCTTTTACAACTTTTAATTCTCATATACACTAAAACTTAATTCCTCTAACCCATTGAATTATAACAATATTTGTTTAACGACCAAATTCAAATCAAAATTTAGCTTAATGATGGGCCAATATGCCCTATGTTCTAACTCCAAAAACAAATGACAAGCTCTACTATAAAGAAGTCAGTAAGGGGTTGTACCTATAGAGGTCTTGAAAGTGATCCGGTATGCCCACAATACATCATCCAACTTTAGTGCCCAATCTTTTCTTAAGTTGTTTACCACTTTCTCTAATATCTTTTTTAGCTCTCGATTCACAACTTCAACCTGAACATTTATTTGAGGGTGTTAGGGTGTGGCTACTCTATGGTGAAACTCATACCTCTTCAAATTACAAAAATGTGTTCCTCCATCACTGATAATCGCTCTAGGTACTCTAAACCTATTAAATATCTTCTTAATAAACTTTTAGACTACCTTACTGTCATTCTTTGGATTGTCTATGGATTCAACCCACTTTAAAACATAGTCAAACCTAACCAAGGAATAAGAATTACCTAGTGGTGATGGAAAAGGTCCTATAAAGTGTAGCTCCCAAACATTGAAAACTATAATTTCCATTATGTTGACAAGTAGCATCTCATCCCTTTTTGAGATCTTCCCCACTCTTTGACATCTATCACAATGCAAGACAACTATTCTAGCATCCTTGAACAAACTATGATAATAAAATTGACATTCAAGTACTCAAGCCACAATTCTTTTCACTTTATAATGCCCTGCATAAGATGAACTATGACATTGGGTTAATAACTCGAAGTTTCTCCTCTTTGGGAACCCACCTACAAATCAACCTATCAACGTAAATCTTATATAACATAGGTTCTTCCAAAATATAACAAGTACATTGAAATAAGAACTGCTTCCACTGTTAATAAGATAAATCAAAGGGGAGGATGCCACTTAAAAGATAATTAGTAATGTCTATAAACCATTGATGAAAAGGATTGTTTACCATCATTAAAGTCTTATATACAAAAGTATCCTTGATTTTTGTCTCTTTTTGGCACTCTCTTCTTTCAAGCCTTGTCCTTGATATCAGTATCCAACTTTTGTAGTAGGGGCACCCATTGAATTAGTCATTGCTTTGCCTTCTTCTTAGCACAAAGGTATCAATGTGTTGCATGATTTGTAAAAGCAAAACCTTGGAGCCTAAAAGATATGAACGACATTTGTCACAAGAAAATATCACTACAAGTAATTAGTTTTCGATCATGGTGTAGTTTATTCGTACCCCCACTAAGGTCTTGCTTACATAATATATGGCATAAAGCTTCTTCTCCTTCCTTTGGCCAAGTACACATCCAATGGCATTATCACTCACATCACACATCATCTCGAAAGGCAATGACAAATCTGGTGGAACTAATATGGTTATCGAACTGAGTTCGTTTTTCAACCTATCAAAAACATTGAAACAGTTAGTATCAAAATTCAAAGGCACATCCTTAATCAAAAAATTAGTCAAGGGATTAGCAATGACAGAGAAATCCTTGATAAATCATCAGTATAACTCTAGATGGCCTAAAAGAATGTCTTTAATGTTTTTCAGAGGTGAGAGCTTGTCAATGAATTTGATTTTGGCTCGATCCACTTTAATCCCCTCATGTGAAATTTTATGGCCCAAGACAACTCCTTGAACCATGAAGTGGCATTTCTCCCAATTTAGAGCTAAGTTAGATTCTTCGCATCTTTGGAGAACACTATATAAATTAAACAAGCAATAATCAAAAGAATCTCCAAAAATAGAAAAGTCCTCTATAAATACCTCCATAATGTCCTTGTTCTTGTCTATGAAGGTGGCAATCATACACCTTTGAAAATTGACAATGCATTACAAAGACCAAAGGGCATTCTTTGATAAGTAAAGGTCAAATATGGACAAGTAAAGGTGATCTTCTCTTGATTTTCTAGGTAGATAGAAACTTGATTATAACTTGAGTAACCATCCAGAAAGTAATAAAAAGTATGTCTCGTGACTCACTTCATCATTTGGTCCATAAAAAGTAAAGGAAATTTTTCTTTCTTGTTGTCTAATTCAGCTCTTATAATCTATGTATGCCCTCTAACCCGTGATGGTCCTAGTTAAAATTTTCTCTTCTTATTAATTTTCTATCATTTTCATTCCTACCTTATTAAGCACACATTAATCTAGATCTACCCACTCACTATTTGAAATAAGGTATTTGATCCTTGCATGTAAGAGCTTCACATCCTCTTACACATTCAAATACAATCTCCTTTGCCTCTCCCTTAATTTCTTGCGCCCTTCTTCAAGGTTAATTCTATGTATAACCACATTCCGACTAATACCTCTTATATAAAAAATCTGCTAACCCACAGTCGTCATTCTATTCTTGATTATACTAACCAACCTCTCTTGTTGCTCTAAGTTAAATTGTTTTGAGATAACAATGGGTAGAGCGTAATCCTTACCTTAAAAGTGGCTCTAAGGTGGGAAAGTAAGGAATTCAGCTCTAACATAGGTGGTTTCACTATGGATAGTGGTGTAGGATTTTATGTGCTATCCAATTTCTCATGCTAACTTCCCTGACTTAACTCCTCTTAGGTCACTCTCTCCTCTTTTCACACATCCAACACTTTATTTACTTTCCCTTCTACTTCTTTCATACATTCATCAACAATATCAATCTTTATGAAAGTTCTACCTTCTATAGGTTTCTTTATCAACTTGCTCTTGTTGAATTCCACTTTTTCATCTCTAATCCTCAACACCAATTTCCCTTCATGTACATCAACTAAGG
>JAOXYD010060374.1:0-12992 GCA_028565735.1 Pinacopodium congolense
CCAACAAAATAAAGGCAAGTGCGCCTATTGAAAAAAATAATATAAGGGAGTAAATGTCTAACTTCGACTGTTGATCCCATGGGGAAATTTTTTCTTAATTACTAGATTGATCATATTACAATTATTTAGAAAAACTCTAGAAAATTTGATTAAAAACCTGAAAATTGCTTAAACTAGACTACCTTGGCTTAAACACTTCAAAAATGATTTTTAATTGCTTCTAAAAAATTCTGAAAAATTACCAAATGTGTAAATTAGCTAAGGATTAGATGATTGATGATTTAATTGAGCTTAATAACACATTTATGGTCCTTCACAAAATCAAAACATGGTTATGGTTAAGACTTTGTTTTTTCTCCATTTAATCTTGTCTAAAGTTTAGTTTTGCTTTAAAATGAAGTAAATGGGCTTTAATTTCAAGAAGGTGAGTTCTAAAAAATTAATCTCAGAACTCTAACTTTCACAAAAAAATCCAAGTTTGTTTATGCAAGGATTAATTCGTGTTGCTTATTGATTTTTCTAATATTTTAAGATGATTTCTTATGCATAAACTATCTTAAGCATTAATCTTAAGTGGCCAACTTGAAATTAGTCCATTCATACCTTCAATAAGCAAAATACAGAAGTTTAAACATGTCTTAAAACTCTTTCAAATCATCAAAACATTAATCCATAGCAACAAAAACGATTAGCCACACATTTGTCTCAAAGCATCCAAAATATGCAATTTATACAACATTGATAAATTTGAAATTAAGAGCTCGAATATAAAGTTTCTTAAATTCTCAACAAATCCCAGAAAGACCTCTAGATGTTTCTTAAACTCTCAACTTGATTCTAGACTCTAGCCAAGCTCTAATTCATCAAGATATTGCAGAAAAATCAAAAACATTCATAGATATAAGCATAAAAATATCAACCTTGATTAATCTAAATAGTGAAATAAAATATGATATAATCTGAGTTTATAAACCCCTTTAGATGATTGCTAGACTCAGATATGAGTCTTAGTAACAAGCTCCAATGTTCAAAACTCAGAAAACAATACAAAAATATGAAGAACCAAGTGTTTAAGGCTATAAACTCAAGGAAAAACTAGAGAATGAGAGAAGAAGAACTCTATAAGATTATACAAATCTGTTCTCCCCAATCTTTTGCGTGTTTTCTGTATGCTTTTAGATGTTTTCAGGACTTAGAGAGCTCCCACTTTGTGCCAATAGACAAGGGACTTCATTAGCTACCTGCCAAAGCCGCAATCTTGGAGATTTGAGGTTAATATTGTTGACTCAGCTCATCGACGCACAACGGTGGGCTATAAGGTGCCGTTGTTGATCGAATTATGTATCCTTTAACGGCGGGTTGTTCATCCTTCAACGGTGGGCTACAGGGTGCCATTATTAGATAGAAATGAGACACTTTCATCTAATTTTAGCTCAAATCTCCATCTTTAAGCTCCATCCTACAAATTAAACATAATAACATATAAATTGAACCTTTAAGCACTGAATTAGGGTTAAATTCACATGAAATAACATCCAAAACTACTACACATTTAACCCTTAATAGAAATGCATCATTGGAGCTTGAAGAAGCAAAGCGAGCTAGAGTAGTAGCCTATTACATTTTTCAAGCCCCTTTTCACATTATATTAGTAAAGTGTTACTATCCCTAAGGCTCTTTTTCTATCAATGAAACTGAAAGAGAAAGAAAGACAAAACCCAGTGCAATTAAGTAATCAAAATATCATCCATATATAAAGATAAAATCATAAATTTATTCTTAGATCTTTTAGTGTACACATAGTGGTGCAAATTAATCATGTTATATCATGTGAAATTATTACGTTATTGAAATGAATGTCCCATTTCCTTAAAGACTACTTCAGGCTATAAATCAAATTTGATAATTGATACACTTTATGTTCTCAACCTGTCTTAATAAAATTTATAGGTTGTCCCATATATTTTTTATTTTAATTAATTATTTAAAAGGAGTCTTTACATATATTTAATATAATCTAAGATCCATATTGGCTACTTTAGTCAAAATTAGATGAACTGAGCAATCCTCACAATAGGTTAAAACAATTTCTTTACAATTAATACCTTCTTATTATATGTATCCTTTAACTATAAGATGTGCTTTACAACTCTCAATATAGTCATCAGCCTTTTTTTTTTTTAATTTTAAGAACCCAATTGTTCCTTATCATTTTTTCCCTTTAGAGAGATTATCCAAGTTTTATACTTGATTATAGTTTAAAGAAGTTATTTCTTCCTTTATAGCTTGCATCTTTTTTTCTTTATCAGGGTTAGAAATAATATCATTTATAATCTTTGGTCCATTGTGAGATAATCATATGAATTTCCCTCTAATTTCAAAAACGATGTTGGGAAATTATTTTATGATTACTTTGACATAGATAAAGTTCATAAGAAACAAATTCATTGACATTTTAATTACTCCCATTGAATCAATCAAGATAGATAAACTTTCACTGAGTAGTCATTTTAATTAATCTTGAATCAATTATTCATTTTCTATATTGCCCTCATTCAGATGAAGTCCCCTTACTTGATTCTCCATCACATAATTATTTTAATCAAGTGTCTTATATAAGGATAGGTATCTACTTATTTCACCCTTCCTTGGAAACTTATTCTATATAAATGGAACATCTCATGATTCAAATTTAGTTATTGTTTTATTGCCCCGTTTACTTATGAACATATACCCATTAGAGGGTTCACAATATCTAATAAAGATGCTTTTCTTCTATATAGGACTTATTTTCCCATATTTGCGAGAGATATTGTGAAGAAAGGCAACATAATTCCTTGAGTTTTTTGTGTTAGGTTTTTTACCTATTCATAACTCATATAGGGTACACATAATTTATTTCGTGGGCACTTGATTAAGTATATAAGTGAATGGTAGTAAGACATCACCCCAAAACATGATTGGTAAATTTGCTTGTACCATCATAGACCTAATCATTTACATTTTATTTCATCTTTTGAAATTTTCATTTTATTGTAAAGTGCAAGGAATATTCAGTTAATTTTTATTCCTTTTTCATCATATAACATCTTGAACTTATCATACAAGTATTCTTATCATTAATCAATTCTCAATGCTTTTATTTTTTTTTATTTAATTGATTTTCCATCAAATTCATATAATTTTTAAAGAAATCAAATGTTTTTGATTTGTGAGAAATCAAATTGACATGACAATATCGAATAAAATCTTCTATAAAAGTGATAAGACACAAAACCACACATCTTATTTGTACATTCATTAGATCGCAAATGCTTGAAAGAATTGATGGTAATGGATGCATAGCTCGTGCTCCTTTTCTAATGGTTTAGTGTTTTTTTTTGTCATTTTACCAACTAGAAAATGTTCATAAGCAGGTAAATCTACTTGATTTAAAACACATAATAGGCCATCTTTAACTAATCAACTTATTTGATTTTGACCAATGTAATATAATCTAGTGTGCCTTAAAATTATTTATACATTAGAACTATTAGATGAAACAAAAGAAGAATAACTAATATTATTACTTGCATCAATAATGTCTAAAATAGTAAAATCACCCAATATAATACCATGACCATAGTAAATGTTATTAAAGTACAAATTTATTCTAACACTATAGAAGTTTACATTAAAACCAAGTTTAACTAACACCAAAATAAGTATAAGATTTCATCAAATCTTTGAAGCATATAATACTTAATGTAGGATTATAGAATGGCCACCATGTATACAATTGTGTTCCACATGGGATTTTGTGGAGCTTTATGAAGTCATTCCTATCTTTTATTACATGGTTGATTACTCCCGAATCTATAATTTATAAAGGATATGATAGAAAGATAGAATACGATACGTTCACTAAATAAATGTCTATTGATAGCTCTTAAAGTACACATATTTTAGGCATGATTTAGTGCTTTTTCTAATTGGTTTTAAGGGTAAATCCATATGAATTATGTGTATGTTAAGTTAAAACCTTTAAATGTGATTTTGTTTAGCTATTTTTATGTTTGCATTTATTTTATAGGAATTTTGAGGACATTTCAACACACTTTTAGAAATATAAGAGGTATGGAATCACTTTGGAGACTTAAAGCATCATGTTATGAAGTTCCACATCAAATTCCACAGTTTTTTGACAAGTCATGAGGAGTGCACAAAGGAAAGAATTAGATAAGCTCAATTAAGCACTAGATTTGGTATAACTTATTTGGGGGAGGCATTAGGTAAACTTATAGAGTTTCAATTGTTATGAAATTTTACAAGGTACAAGAAAAACATGTTAAGAAGCTCCATACCAAATTTCATGAAAACTGGATGAAGAATGGAGGAGATATTGCGAACATATTAAATGGTCCAGAAAGTTGTCATCATCACATCCGTGATGATGTCCATGATTTTAGTCTTGTGTGAATCATAGGAAGCATCATGTGCATAATGCTGACCATGATTAAGATGCCATCCACATTCGTACATAACCTAATTTTAGGTTTTTGGGTGTTTTGATTGCTATAAAAGACATCGATTTAATTGCCAAAGATCATATGTCACAATCTAGGTCATTCTTGAAGGGTTTCAATCAAGATTGAAGGAGAGGAAGCATCTAAAGGTACGAGCTCAAGGTTCAAGGAAGGATTTCACCATTCAACATCCATATTTCAAGGATTCAAGAAGACTTATCATGAGTTTTATTATTTCCTTTGGCTTTATGTTTGTTTATGTGATTGAAACTATGTTTAAGAGCTAAATTATTTATAAGATTTAGGTTGTTATGAACTTTAGGATGTAGTTCTTTTGATATTCTTGTTTTAATTCTTAAATTATAGGTTTTTGAATTAGATTTGTTCATAGATGTTAATTACTTTGGATATAATTGTTATGCGAACATAAATGTTGATTTTAAAGCCTTGATTATGTGCATGATTGAGATTACATAATTTATTATATGCATTAGATCATTCCATGAATGAAACATCTTGCACGAGGAGCTAGAAATTGTCTTACATAAGATTCTCGAGTTAAATGTGAATTAGCCAAAACAATAAATTCCATATAATAGATTAATACATTCAATTAAATACAATGAGATGGAGACAACTTTCTCCTAGTTTAATTGATTTAAATAGAATTAAATTTCTTAAGAAAGGGTGTAATTTACGTTAGGAAATCTACTGTCTAACAAATCTAGAATTTAAGTTAAAACAAGAAAATGATTAATATTTACACATCCTAGAGGGATTAATTACCTTAATCTTACCTTCATTATTGATTGTTTCTCTTTATAAGTTTGTCTAAACATTTTACTTTAATTTTTTCGTTTATTTTAATCATTAAATAATCAAACCACCTTTCAATTTTGAGTGACTAGCTAGATTTAAAAAGGAATTTGTTAGCAATAGTAGTCTTTATGGTTTGACACCTATACTCATCCTAGTTATTACATCTGATAGGTTCGTTTGCCTTTTCGTATATTGTGATATTGTTTAGTGTGTTCTTGGTTATTTATCTTTTAAAACATAGGTATTTCAGAATCCACATAATCTATAAAATAGGATTGCACCTTTTTAATCTCACTACAATTGCGAGCTAAGTGACCCTTAATTCCACAATTATAGCATTTAGTCTTTTGCATGTTTAGCTTTTTCAAAGGACATTTCCTTTTCTATATTGGTTCCACTTAATCTTTTGTAAATCCAGAGTATTGTGGTTAGGCCTTTTATTCCTTTTTCACTTTTATGTATTACAATCCCTCTTATGTTAGATCATATTACTATCCTTAAAAACATCCATGGTTATGTTTAATAGTTTTAGAGCCTCCTACTCCTCTAATACATGTTGGTTTTTCATGTTTCAGATCTTATAATTGTCACCATTCAATTTTTCACCCTTGTTAAGCTCAGAAATAATGTTATTTGATGCAATAACTCTGTTTAAAAAAATTAAGTTTTTATAGTAAAAGAGAATTTTTATAATTGAATTTATTGCCATGCGATTCATATATCAAGTGAATAATCAAAATTTAATTGCTTATAAAATTTAAAGGTCACATACGTGGTCAATTATTATTCATATAACAATTAAATACCAATTATCATACTTAAGTGTAATTCAAGTAATAGAAAGTTATTCCTAATTTTTATTAAACTAAATAAATTAATGTATCCTTAATTTAAAAATGATCTCTAATGTTTGTAATTAGATAATTTTTATTTTAATTAGAAACTTATTTTTAATTATTTATTCAACTAGACAAATCATTTTAACTTTAATTATAAAATCTATTTCTAATTTTTATTGTAATTAGAAACTTATTTATAATTTTATTCAACTAAACAAATTAGTTTATTTAATTACACTAAAAAAAGGGGTTTAAACAACATTAATTTACAATGACTTTAAAATGTGTTGTTAAAAGTTATTCTAATGCAATATTTTTTTAATATGTCGTCTTAAATAGTATAAAAAGATAATGATAATAATGATTTGTTGCTATATACTGAAAAGGCAACATAATAAAAAAATTATCGTTTTAAACTATTAAATATGCAATAATTAGAACTGTTGCTAATTAAAATATTTTTAAATAAAAATCATAGTGTTGCTATATTTTAGAATATATATTCAATATTTTATTTTTAAATTTAAATTTAAAATATTTTAAATAGAAAATATTGGATATTTTCAAATATATAAAAAATTTTAAAATTTTTATTTAAAAGTTTAAAATTATTTGATAATTATAATATTAAAAAATAATTGTTAGAATTAATTAAAAATAAAAAAAATTAACATGAGAATTAAACTAGTGAACTATTGAAAGATTTTAAACATATAAAAAATTGTAGAATTTTGTTATTTAAAGGGATTAAAAGATTTAAAATTTTATAAGTTAAATATAAAGTAATTTTTTAAATAATTTTATTTAGAATTACTAAACAAATAAAAACAGGCCATGGGCATTGCTCATGACCTGTTGAAAAATTCCAATGTCGTTTGCCAATGTAGCCACTTTAAAAGTAGTTGATAAACTTATTGGTTAGTACCGTCATATAAATATATATTTATATGTATATATGTATATATGTATGCATGTATTACTCCCTAAATTAGTAGCCATCACGTCCCTCCAGCATTAAGCCTTCCATCCATCTTATTTTTCCTTTTTTTTTTTCAATCTATTATGGTCTATTGGTTTAGATGGGGGCAAGAATCCTACATTTCTGGAACTTATCGATTTTAGGTTTCCATTACATAAACTTTTTCTTGATTGAAGGCTTTAACAATTACATTTTGCCAATTCAAACTAAAGTTGATAGGTAATGATGATTCATTGACTTTTGAATTTGACTTAGAATTGAATTATATGAATATCAGTATTTCTTGATATAATGAAAAAAAATATGAAATATGATCTGATGAGAACATGTGGAAGAAGTGGAAGATGCAGTTAGGGTAAGGCAGTTAGGGTAAGGAATTTAAGTCCTTTTAGTTTTGGACTTAAATTGAAGCTTCTCATTCGATTCAAAATAGAAAATGTTTAATGTTAATGGGTTGTATACTGTGTTTGTCTTAGTTTTGCTTTAAATTTTACTCTTACACAAAAGTCAATTGGTATTTATGTGCAACTCATTAGCACTTTTTTTGGTTTTATATTTTCACTTAGTTAATATCTCATCATGTAAATCAAACATATTTCTCAATTAAGTTATTTTTTAGTTATGGCCTATCATTAATCTCTTTTTAGGAACACTGATCACTATATATAAATAGTAGTAATAATTCTGCTTGGTTCTTATTAGGATCCTTGATCATAGTAGCAGAAAAAATTAAGAAAAATAACATAAAAACATTTTTCCATGCATTGAAGCTTCATTAATTCATGTAATTAGCATATTATTAAAGACATATTAAGAAATGGTTTGCAGTAAACAACAATATAAGCATGTTCATTAATAAAATTTTGTAACAAAATTTATGATTTTTGCTTAATCTACTAATATTTCAGGGGTTATTAATGGACCAAATGCCGATGCTAAGAAGTTCTTAAGATTGTAGAGGAAAGACAACAAGAGTTGTATCCTAATTGTCAAAGTTTTTAAAAACTTTCTTTGACTGTGTAACTATATCGTTTTAAATGTACTAATAAAATTAGTAATGCAGTATATATTGATCTTATGGGATTACTTAAAGAAGCCTTTCCCATCGCAAATATTCCTAAGTTTTTTAATGCAATAAAGAAACTTATGAAGGATTTGAGTATTTTATAAGTATCTTACAACTTATAAAAGAAGCCTAGAAAAGTGTACCAGCAAGTTACTGAATAAGAGAGAAAATTGTAAGTAACTTTTTATGTTAGAACAATTTTTGTGTTATTGCTACTTTCATTGAGATAGGTATATTTATTTCTCATTGCCTATGTCTTTAATCTTTTTTAGTTCTTCTTTTTATTTTCTTTTATTGTTGATTTAATTCATTAAGGTCAATTTGATTGAAGAGGAACACATTATTTGTTCTTTTTTAGGCTCATATTAAAGAAGTGAAAAAAGAAAATGAAAGTCAAAAACTTGATGAAGTTGTCATTGATATGGGAGTGATAAGGCCTAGATGTAGTAAAATATTTAGAAGAGGTGTGAAATCATCTAAGCATAAAAGAAAGAAATGTAAGGAGTGAGGCCTTATTTAAAATTTTTAATAAGTACCTACAGTCTATCAAAGATGCATTAGAAAAAGAGATTGAACCAAAAAGTAGAAACTAAAAAGGAGAAAATGAGAAAGGAATTAGAACAAGGGTAAGTTGAACGTTTGGAAATAAAAAAGCAATTAGAACAAGATAAAGTGGATAGAGAAAAAATGATGCAGCAAATGTTTTCTTTCATTCAATCTCAACTTGGATAGGCCAACACACAAATATAGACAGCTTTATAAATTTGTTGCACCTAGTCAATCAAGAAGAGAATATCAATATGAAGAAAATGATGTAACAAAATTTTTAGATTCAGCCTTGTTGTACATAATCTAATTGTCTTTTACATTGAGATTAATTACATATTATTTTTACTTATTTCTCATTTAATGGAGGTTATAATAAAGTAGTTGCTATTTTATTTTTTTAGATATATAAAAATGTTTATGAGCATAGTAATTTTAATATAATTCTATTTTATTATTTTTATTTTTTTAGGAATTTGATGATTACGGGTGGATAAGTAAAAGGTACTTAATTTATTAATCAATCTTAAGTGCCTGTACGTATCAGCTTTGATTTGTATTTTTATTGATGCACTTATATGTATTCCATATGGGCCAGAAGAAACTTAGTTAATAATTTTGGACTATTGTATTTTGGATATGTTAATGGTTGAACTTCATAACTTTATATTTTGGTTATTATATCTTGGATATGTCATACATTATGGCTATTTTTAGTATTACATATTATTTTATTTATGAACATTAATGTATTTATAGACTTTTTAATGACAATTGTTTACTTTTACATTATTTATGTTTCGTGGCTAATGAAATGGTAAACTATTGCTTTTGTAATCAGATATCATTTCCTAAAAAAAATCGTTGCTTTATAAACACTCAAATTATTACTATATCTTGTAAGTACTATTACTATAGTTTAAAACTATTCTGTTGCCATAGTAAGAACTTAAAGCAACAATATTATTTTTATTACTCAATTAATAATTTTTGTTGGCTTATACTTATAATAGCACTGCTTGAGATGATGACAAGAAATCTATTGTGTCAAAGATAAAGCAACAATAATTTTACTTTTAGCTACTATTTTTGCGTGTTATCTAAAGCTATTTATGCCATATGTTAGAAAACTTATTTATAATTTTAACTCAATTAAATGATTTTTTATTCAATTAGACAACTCATTTTTAAATTATATTCAATAAATAGGTTGGTTTAATTTAATTAGAAAACTTATGTCTACTGTTAGTTTAACTAAATGAATAAGTTTATTTTAATTGGAAAAATCATTTATTATTTTTATTGAAACTAGAAATTTCTTTCTAATTTTTTATTTTAACTAAAAAAATTATTTATATTAATCAAAAAATAATTTCCATGGTGGATGGTATGGCTGTTGTAGGCCACCAAAATTTACTTGAATTAACCTCATAACAATATAGTAAGGTGAGCTAGAGTCAATCCCACAAAAAAATAGGTCTAGTTTTTTCTAATGATAAATAAAATCCCTATTTTGACTCTATTTATATAAATTGAAATTTTAATTAATGAAATAAAGACAACAAAAATTTACAAAATAGATAAATATGATGGAAAGTTCATTATAAGATATTCTCGGGGCTTAAGTAAATCAATTGATCATCAAAAGCATATAGATAATATATTGACTAAAATATTAAGTCATAAAAACAAATAAGCTCTTGTATCCTAAATTAATTTTATTTATAGGTAGATCTAACAATCTCTAGAAATGAACTTAACTAAATAATATTATAGAACGAACTTTCTAAATTTAATTGTTCGTCGCAATAAGTAAAGAAATTATGTTTATAATTTAAGTCATGATCATATAAGCTCGGATCATGTAACTCAAGAATAAAACTCTATATTAATTTCTTTTAAAACCAAAAGAATTCATTAATAAAAGGATCCTAGCTCTTAGAGATATATATATATATATATATATAAAGACCAAAGAAAAAAAGAAACTAAGCAAGAAATCTTGCCCAGAGGCAATAAGACAAAAATACTAAGGAAAGACTAAAATAGCCTATGTCCTAAAGATCAAACGGGCTTGACCTAGACAAAAGCTTAAGGACACAAAACACAGGCTAAACACACTCACCTTGTAGAACCCTGCAGTAATCACCACCTCCATCCTAATCGCATCCTTTCACTACACTTTATTTGAACCTTATAATTTAGTCCTTGTAGTCTTATCATATGAACAATCAAATATAGCATTTTCTCCTCATTGTTGGATTGACAATTACAGAAACTCCTGTAATTCCTCTCCCTCCACACTACATAAAAAATTTTTTTTATAACCATTTGACAAATAATTTGATCAAAATTTACCATTCCCCTCTGCCTTTTAAACTAGTAAAGTTGTAGACTAATCGATTAAGTTTCGATTAAAAATTTCATTAACCTATAGTTGCTATTTACATTAAAAAGTGAAATTACATATCACAAATCAATAACTAGCATTCAAACTAGAAATTACAAATAGGGTGATCGATCCTATAATGTAATCATTAATTCCTGGCATTCAATCGAAGTTTTAATTCAACCTTAACATAGAACATGATAATAATTAATCGCAATTCTCAAATCACAATTGAAATCCCTTAGTTCTTTTAATATCATATGACCCAAAGAAAATTAGCCTAACATATTAAAATTAACAAAAATTGTAAATAAGGATAAGACATTTATAATGGATGGATAAAATAAAGAAAATGGAAGTTGAAAGATTTAGTAATTGAATTAATTGAAATCAAAGGTCTGAAAAAGAGTTTATAAACTAATATTAATATAGTAATTTAATAAAATAACAAAAGAAATAGAAAAAAAAAGAAACCATTGTAAAGTGTAAATAAATGTTGAATTTCCTTTTAGAATATAACTCTGAAAAATCCTAATTTATAATACTATGATAGAAAGGAAAAAAAATTAAAACATAAAACTAATGTCAAAGTAAGTCTAAGAGACTGGCAAAAAATCCTCATCATAAGATGTGTCTCAAGATTATAGTTTTTATGTTTTTATATCCTTTAAAGTGATTTTTAGGGTTCTTAACCTCGAAAACACAAAGTAGGGTTGAAATCATCTTTTTGTTGCATTAAAATAGCATTTATGTCTTTGATTTTATAACTATAATTGTTGAACCAAGGGAGGTTCCACCTTATTTTGATAGTGACAAAACAAACCTTATTACTAATATTTGTCCTTTAAGTTTGTTGAAAGATAGGTATGAACGAAGTTCGAGTATGATCGCTCAAAGAGTCTTGTAGTAAAATGGGAATTTTATGAAGACTCAAATCTTTGAAAAAGCAAATTACTTTGATATAGGTTTATCTATGTAGCTTTTATTGTAAGTTTTGCTTTTTTGGGTGATCTAAGAGGCTTATACATGCTCATTCATGTGTACATAACTTAGAAAATGTATATAGGTGCATAATCAAGAGGATTTGTATGTTTGATATGATTGTATGTGGAAAATCCTTTAGATGTGTGATTTGATAAGAATATATGAATGACTAAGGTTTACCAATTAGTATGAATTGGAAATTTACATTAAAGATTACTTAAATAGTTTTAAGTATAAAATATTTTTGATTTGTTTAAAACTTGTTGGGTTTTTTTTTTTAAGATTAGTTTTGAACTTACTCTTAAACCTTTTTAAGCTGAAGTGTTTGGTTTGCTAATATGCTAAGATCGGATGACTGAATGGCGAAGAAGATCAAATCCTAGCCATTACCCAATCGGTCGACCGAACCTTATCTATAGGTCGACTGAATATTGTGAAAATAGAGCGTAAAGTTAAGATACCTTAGATTACACAATGGTAAAAACATTAAACCATTTTAATGTTATTGTATTCGTTAGGCAACTACCAATTGATGATTATATTTTATAAATAAGATGTTTTTTTTCATATTTTATGTATGACGTATTAGATAAAACATTGAGAAGTTTTATCATGTTTTATTAGGAGATATCAAAAAGCATACCTTTTTTTTACTATTAAGGTTGAAAGTCAAGTTTTTGTATTCTTTGTATGTGGTGTAGTTTTGTGTGAAGCATCTTGAGTTTTTGTCATTGGGCATTCATTTTTGTAAGTCCTATGGCACCCAAGAGGGGGGGGTGAATTTGGTATTAAAAAATTTTTGCAAACTCAAAACTAGCAACCTAATTATCCCAATTTTCTCTATTTTCTCCTTCATTTTTTTTTT
>JAOXYD010060385.1:0-12991 GCA_028565735.1 Pinacopodium congolense
CCAATTTCACTGTAATTTGATGCAATTTTCTCCATACCTCCCTACTAGTAAAAAAAAAGTGAGCCCTACAAACAGCTAATAACATGGCATCTAACATGAAAAATGTGTATGTAGCAAGTGACGTGGCAAGTTAAGGGATATAATAAAATTTCTTTAAAGTGCAAGGAGTTTGTGTGTAATATTTTTAAAGTAGAAGGGGGTGAAATAAAATTTAGTTAAATGACAGGAGGTAAAGTATAATTTATTCTATTTTCTTACTAAAATATATATTTTTATTCGTAATATTTTTATTAAAAATAATAGTGGGATAAAAATTTCAGAATTTTAGATAATTAAATTAATTATTCTGGTGAGATATATTTCAATATTTCTACTTCACTATACATATAAATTTATAAATAATTAATTAATAATATTTTAGTCATTTGTTAACTTTAGTAGGCTATTTTCTTTCTTTTTAAATTCAATTGCACATACTTTCAATAGGTGATAATTTTTTTAGTATGTATAATAATTTTTATTTTTATTTTTATTAATTTATTTAGTACTTTAAAGTTAAAGCATGTACTTTAAAAAAAATTTTGAGAATGTATTGCTTGTACTTTAAAATTTTAGAAATAAAGTAAAAATATCTAATTTTTTAAATATTTTAAATATTATACCTTTTAAATGCTTTAAAATTTTTAGAAAATTTTAAATATCTAATAATTTTTAAAAATTTTATATAAAATAATTTATTATGTAAAATATATTTTTAGAAGTGATAACATTTTAAACATTTTAAATATTTTAAAATTGACCTAAATATTTTGTAGCCTAACCATATATTTTTAAAATTTTGAACTCTAACCATATTTTCATTCCATTTATAAACCAGTTCTAGCGATTATACTTCATCTTGTCCTCCATTTCTAGGAAATACACAATTTATTAATTCCTATAATTAAAAATAATGCTTTTCCGAAAACTTTCTTGCATCTTGATTTGATCTTGGGGCATTAATCTAGATTTTAGTTAATTTCAAAACAATTTTTTAAAAATTTTAAATGTTATTACTTTTAAAAATATGTTTTACACAATAGATTTTTTATACAAATTTTATAAATATCATTAGATATTCAAAAAAATATCTAAAATTTAACGCATTTAAATTAAATGCTTTAAAATTTTAAAAGTGTTCATTTTTATTTCTAAAATTTTAAAGTACATGCAATACATAATTTAAATGCTTTAAAAATTTTAGATATTTTTATTTTTATTTCTAAAAATTTGAAGTATATGAAATACATACCCAAAAAATTTTAAGTACGTGAATTAATTTTAAAATATTAAATGCATTAATAAAAATAAAATAAAAATTATTATATATACCTAAAAAGAAAGAATCAAAATTAAAAAATGACAAAAAATTTTATTAGTTGAATATAAATTTACATATATAGTGAAATAGAAATATAAAAATATATCTCACTGAAATGATTATTTTAATTATTAAAAATTCTAAAATTTTTATCCCAATATTATTTTTAATATAAATATTATGAATATAAATATACATTTTAAAAATAAAAATAGAATACCCCCTAAAGTGTAGCTAAATTTCATTTTTCTCCTTTCAGCTTTAAAAATATTGCACACATACCTCTTGAACTTTAAAGAAAATTTCATTGTACTCCTTTACCTGCCACATTAGCGCCATGTCAATCGTCATGTTACCGCATATTCCACGTCAGCAACCATTAATGGGACCTATTTTTTTAGCGGTATGGAAGTATGATGAAAATTGCATCAAACTACAAGAGAGTCTTATTTAGAAACACGGTGGGTTTTATGAAAATCTTGAAACCACACGGGGTCGTAGTGTAATTGACTTCACTTTTAAATATTCTTCTAGATGCTAAAATGGGAGAAAACATCTTAAGAAATTTTGTTATTGTTAACTTCTATTATTATTTGATCCATCATAATATCATTTCGACTGTTCGATATTTTGTTTTGATTTCATACTGTTGTTTTAAGCTACAACATATTCTTAATTTTAACTCTCTCTTTATTTCTACTATTTGTAAATAAAAGGAGAGTTAATTACACCGCATCCCCTTATGGATTCAAAATTTTTCATACAATTTCCTGTGGTTCTAAAATTACACTAGACTCTCTTGTAATTTGATACAATTTTCAACATACCCCCTACTGTTAAAAAATGGGTCCCATTAATGATTGATGACATGTTATCTAACATGGAAGATGTGGTAATATGGCGACTGACATGGTACTGACGTGACAAGTAAGGGGATATAATGAAATTTCCTTTAAATTTCAAAAGCTGTGTGTTCAATATTGTTGAGTCAAATTTGATAATGACAAAGCACTTTTATTATAATTATTTTTGTTTAAGTGTATTGTAAGAATAGGTATTTCCGAATGAAGTTGAACCGCATTGGATAAAAGAGCTTTGATCTTAACAAATGATAAAGAAGGCTACATGAAGTAAAGATATTGATTTAAGTTTTAACTACTGAAGTTTAACGAAGATCAGTCGACCTAATGAGCACCAATTAACCGACTAAATCAAGAATGGATATCAGTCAACCGCATCCATCTATCAGTCAACTAAATGAGCAAAAACAAAAGGGTAGTCGACCGAACATCAATTATCGGTCGACTAAATGAGAAGATTATAGAGCGAAATATCATGAACGGTCACATTTTACAACGGAAAGAAAGAATTAATGTTAAGATGAACGTTAGAGATACGCACTGATGACTAATTAATCAATATTAGCAATATAAAAAGGAGTCATTACTAGGAGAAAATAACAAACAGTTCTACTGAGAAATCCTATTCTATTCGTGTATTTTTTAGAAGTGTTTTCGAGCTTCCTTATTATCTTCTGTGTAAACAAAATCTTGTGAGGCTTGTTATTGTGTAACTATTGAGTATTGAGTACATTTTGACACTCTAAAGTATTATAGTATTGAGGTTATTCTTGATCCTTCAAAAAGAACGTGGTAAGTTTATTCTCGAACCTTAGAAAAAGAACAAGAAAGGGTTATCCTTGAGCCACAAAGGGGGTTTGTAAGTTATAAAATTGTAATTCATTTCTCCTTTATATTTATTTAATATTGCAAATTTAATCCGTCTTGCTTGTGCATTTCAATATTTTTATTTATCTTCTATAATTTAGTTAAAGTAGTTTTGTGATTTGCATAAGAATTTTATAACCTAATTCACCCCCCCTCTAAGTGTCATATAGATCCAACAAATAGTATCAAAGGATAAGTCTTCTATAGAGTCTTAATTCTAACAAATTAGTGAAAAAATATCTATGGCATACTTTATAAATTGCGTAACTCCTTCATCTAACTTAGAAGATCATAACCCTCATAGAACTCTTTTCTTTGATGGAAACAATTACATGCATTGGAAAAATATGATGAAGTGTTATTTAATGGGTGACAATATTGATTTATAAATGATAATGTCACAAAAATTCTCTGTGCCTACCAAACTTGTAGGTAATGAACTAATACTAAAGAAGGAAAATGAATGGAACATTGAGGCAAAGAGATCAATATCCTTAAATTGGAAGGCCATGCATATTTTATATTGTACTTTAAGTATGAAAGAATAAAATAAGATTTATATGTACAAGACTGCATATGATATTTGGCATACCTTGGAAATAACTCATGAAGGTACAAACTAAGTTAAAGAAACCAAAAAAAGCATGCTTACTCATGATTAAGAACTTTTCTTAATGTTGCATGATGAGAACATTTTTACTATATATGCACGTTTTAATAATATCATAAGTGCTCTAAAAGGGCTAGGTAAGACATATTCTAGTGTTGAATTTATTAGGAAAATCCTTATGTTCTTACCAAAGTCATGGGAAGTAAAGGCGACGGCAATTCAAGAGGCTAAAGATCTCAATGTACTTCCTCTCGACGAGTTTATTGGCTCATTATTGATATATGAGATGAGGATAGAGAATATTCAAGAAGAACATGCCAAAAAAGAATAATGTAGCATTTAAAGCGTCTAAAAGGGAGGAAAGTAAAAATGAAGAATTGTTTCTTGGAAGTGAGAACGAGGAACTTGCTTTTATCACAAAAAGAATAAAGAAATTCATGAGAAATGCATCAAAACATTGAAAAGGTACGTCTTTCTCTAAAAATAAATTATCTAACAGAACGTGCTTTTAATGTGGTGAAAAGGCCACTTGAGATTGCAATGCCCACACCTACAAGAAGAAAAAGAAAACAAAGAAAAGAAAGAAAAGAAGGCACCGAAGAAGGAAAAGAGGGACTCAAAGAAAAAAAAAGTACTAAAAGTTTTTTAGTCCAATTCAAGTGACTCCGAAAGAGAGAAAGTAGTCAACATGTGCTTTATGGCACACAATGAGGTATGCCCCCCTCTTATTGAAAATGAATGTGAAGGTGTTTACTCCTGTGATGAAGTATTGGATCATATAGAAGAATTAACTAAGAAAAATAAAGAACCATGAAAAACAAAAGAAAACCTTAGAAGAGTTAGATGCATAAAAATTGAAAAATGAAAATCTTAAGAAAGATATGATTTTGGTTAACAAAAATAATGATGAGCTAGTTAATGAAAATAGGAACCTAAAGAAAGAAATTGAATCCCTTAAAGAGTCACTTGAAAATTTTAATAAGGGAAAAGAAAAACTAGAAATATTTTTAAGTGTTCAAAGATTCTAAAATGATAAACATGGGTTAGGATATAACAATGAAACATCTACCAGCAACACGTTTTTTGTTGAGGGAAAGAACCTAGAGGATGAATGCTTACCTAAAATTGTTCAAAATGCACCTAATAGACCTCAATCTAAACATCACGCATTTATGTATACTCTAAAACTTAAGAAATTTTCTCAAAGACAAATAAATGATAGAAAGTTGTTAATTTAACTGAAATAGTATTCCCAATGAGTTTATAATAATTTTAGACCAAGAAATATATATAAAACTTACATTCCTTTATTTTTTTCCTTATTGTAAATGCCATGGTCATGTCTCATACTTTTCCCATGATCATTTGAATGTTTCGTCTAATGAAAGCAAGAAATATAATGTTCAAAGAACAAAAACAATTTAAATTTCAAAAGTTAGATAAATGTTTTCTATTCGCGAATTTTATTTTTGTGCTTCCAGATGAACATTGCGTGTCTGACTTTTTGAAATGTGTCATTGTTCGGTCAACCGAACATGTTACATCGGTTGAACTAACTCAAAGCGGTCGATCGATAGGAGGCAATCGACCGATAGGAGTAGGTCGATCGACTAATAGGCTATTAAACTGTATTCCTCTTTCATATACTGACTTATTCTTAACATATATTATTCATGTCGTGGCCTGTTATAAACCTTTTTACAATCTTGTCTTTAGATTTTGCATTTATTCTTATTTTCTCTCAAAATTATAAAGATTTAGAGGTTCTTAATGCTAAATAGATGAGTCAAGTATGTTGATAATACTTAAGGACCCAAGATAAGATGGGTACCCAAATCTATATGATTTCTCTATTTTATAGGATATCAAAAGAAGAAATAAATGGTATGTAGATAGTGGAAGCTCACGACATGATTGGTGATCTTACACAGTTCACCACTTCCAAAAGTAAGGACAGAAGATTCGTCACTTTCAGTGGCAATGTCAAGGGTAAGGTAATTGACATTGTAAAGGTTGGTAAAGATAACTATTCGTTAATTGATAATGTATTTATTGTTGAAGGTTTAAAGCATAATCTATTAAGTACAAGTCAATTATGCGATAGATATTATAAAGTGCTTTTTGTAGAAAGTGAATGTGTTGTCTCTAAATAGATGACGATAGTATTGTATTCTTAGGAAAAAGATAAGAAAACATTTACATCGTTGATTTACATTATGAAGATAAGTGTTTGATTTCTTTAAGTAAGTACGCTTGGACTTGGCATCATATGGATCTTTTATCGAAGCTAAACTCAAAACAACGTATTAGAGGACTTCCAAGTATGAAGTACGAAAAAGATAAAATTTGTGGAGTCTGTCAAATAGGAAAGCAAGTAAGAAGTTTTTTCAAAGTAAGAAATCAGCAACATTCCTTAAACCACTTGAATTGCTTCATATGAATTTGTTTGGCCTAACTAAAGTAGCTAACTTAAGAGGAAAGTCGTATGCTTTTGTTATTGTTGATGATTTTAATAGATTTTATTTTTTAAAGATGAATGCTTTAAATCATTTGTGAGTTTTGCAAAGAAAATACAAAATGAAAAATCATTATCTATTACATCTATTAGAAGTGATCATGGTAGAGCATTCAAAAATGACATCTTTGAGTGTTTTATGATGATCACGGCATTTCACATAACTATTTTGTAACTATGACACCACAACAAAATGATGTAGTAGAACGAAAGAATAGGTCTTTACAGAAAATCACTCGAGCTATGATTAATGAGTATAATTTACCTAAATTCTTTTGAGTAGAAGCTATTTCATGTACATGCCATATTATTAATAGAGTGAACATTAGGCATAAATTAAACAAAACGCCTTATGAAATTTTGAATGGTAAGAAATTGAAAATTAGTCATTTTAAAGTTTTTGGTTGCAAATGTTATATCTTAAATACGAAAAATTGTTTAGGAAAATTTGACACTAAAATAAACGAAGGTCTTTTCTTAAGATATTCATTAAATAGTAAAGCATATAGAATTTATGACAAGAACACTCATGTTGTCGAAGAATCTAAGCATGTTGTATTTGATGAGACTAACCCTTTCAAAAGAAAGAGAGAACTTGAGAATGATGACACAGATTTGTCCAAGAATTTAGAGAACCTTTTACTTAAAGATGAAGGGCATACATCTCAAGAGAAAATTGTTAAACCAAGTGAAGAAATAAGAGACGAAGAGCTACCAAGAAATTGGAAATATGAGAAGGATCATCCTTCTAACCAAATAATAGGTGATATCTACCAAATGGTAATCACTCATTCTCATTTTAATTTATCACATCTTACTTTTATTTCAGATATTGAACCTAGGACTATTGAAGAGGCTTTAGATGATGAAGGTTGGGTTTTAGCTATGAATGAAAAATTAAATCAATTCAATCAAAATAAAGTTTAAACTTTAGAGCCTAAACCTATAGATCATCCGATAATAAGTACTAAATGGGTATTTAAGAACAAATTAGATGAACAAGGGAATATTATTAGAAACAAGGAAAAATTACTGGCTAAAGAATAACCAATAAGAAGGAATAAATTACAATGAAACTTTTGTCTCCGTAGCTAGATTAGAAGCCATCAGACTTTTAAATACATTTGCATCTCATATGGGTTTTAATTATTTCAAATGGATGTTAAAAGTGCATTGTTGAATGGTTTTTATTATGTGATAGTTTTTGTACATATAATAATTTTTATTTTTATTTTTATTAATGGATATGGTATTTTAGAATTAAAGCTTGCAATTTAAATTTTATTTTAGCTATGTATTACATATACTTTAAAATTTTAGAAATAAAAATAAAAATTTCTAAAATTTTAAAGCATTTAAATTATGTATTACATGTATATTAAAATTTCTACACTAAGAATAAAAATTTCTAAAATCTTAAAGCATTTAAATTAAATGCTTTAAAAATTTTAGAAAATTTTAAATATCTAATAATATTTATAAAAATTGTATAAAATATATTATGTACATATATTTTTTAAAGTGATAACATTTTTAAAAAATTTAAATTTTATTTTAAAATTGACTAAATTCTAGATTAATGCCTTAAGATCAAATCAAGATGCAAGAAAGCTTTTGACAAAGCATTATTTTTCATTATAAGAATTAATAAATTATGTATTTCATAGAAATGAAGGACAAGTTAATGTACAATCACTCAAACAAGTTTATAAATGGATTGGAAATATGGTTAAGCTATAAAATATTTTAGTCAATTTTAAAGTATTTTTAAAAAATTTTAATTGTTATTACTTCTAAAAATATATTTTACACAATATATTCTTTTATACAAATTTTATAAAATGTTATTAGATATTTAAAAATTCTTAAAACTTTTAAAGCATTTAAAAGGCATCATATTTAAATACTTTAAAATTTTAGAAATTTTAAGAAAATCGTTATCATTTGTACTAGTTTTTAGACCGAAACTCTCATTTTCATTACTCCTTCCGCCTTCACCACAAATAGAATTATAAATGTAACTTTCAAAACACCTTTTAAAAGATTACGTGGTATAACTGGATCGAATAAGCCCTTATAGAAATGAAACTTCACTGAAAGGAAATCTTTGTGAAAATTTTGAAGTACAAGCAATATTACCTAAAAAAATCATCACATACTGAAAGTACATATAATTGAATTTAAAAAGAAAGACAATAGTCTACCAAAGTTAAAATATGTTCAAAATTTTATTTATTAATTATTTATAAATTCATGTGTATAGTGAAGTAGAAATATTAAATATATCTCATTAAAATGATTAATTTAATTATTCAAAGTTCTAAAATTTTTGTCTCAATAATATTAATTAATTTAATTTTCAAAATATTCCACACACACTCTCTAAACGTTAAAGGAAATTTCATCGTATTCCCTTACATACCACGCTAGTCGCTACGTCACCATATCTTCAATGTCAAATGTCACATCAAATGCCACATCAGCAATCGTTAATAGTGCCTACTTTTTTTAATGGTGAGAGAGTATGATGAAAATTGCATCAAATTACAGAGAAGTTTGATGTAATTTTTGAACTATAAGAAGTTATATGAAAAATCTCGAAATCGTAAGTTATGGAATAATTGACTCTTTTTTATTTACATCATTACTTTCGTTAAAAAGTATTATGAAATTTTAGTTTTGTCGTGCAACTATAGATATTTTTGCATGTTGAATAGAAGGGGTTTTTATCTTTATATTACTTAATTGATGTGCATTACCTAATTTTGTATAATTTTAAAGAATTAGAGTTTGGAATAAAAGTGTGAGGAGCTAGGACAACATTGAACTTAAATTCATAGAGTTGAATATAGAATGCTTTCTAAACAAAAAGAGGATTATGTTGATTAAGTTATTTTTATTAAATTATAAAAATTTAATATGTAAGTATTATTTTCATGATGAAATTTAAGAGAATGGACTTGGATTCAGTGTCTGTTTCATCAAGGATTCATTACATAGATCTTTAAATAGGTACAAAGTAGCTCATATTAATCAGTTTGTACCAGATCGACTCAGATTCAGTATGTATAAAGGCCCATACTCTACTAGGTCAATATACCAACTTGAATTGATTTTAACTAAGTACCCGTATATTAGATCAAAATTGAAGTTATTTTTTAAATATTAAAATTTTTAGAGACTAAAATACAAATAGACTACAAATTTCAACTTAATTGATCAAACAATGACCATAATGGTCGACTAGTTTGATCGTTTAAAATATGAACTCGCTTCTTTTTTCTTTCTTTTCCTCATTTTTTTTCTCCTCTCACCTTTGCTTCTCTTCCTCATTTTTTGAGTTTGAATCTTAACTTCTTACCTACATCTCACTCCAACAATCTTAAAACTTTTTCTAAAACCTCAAACAATTATAAAAACACTCATTTATCCAACTCTTAACTTTCATCCTTTTTTCAACGACTTTTTGGATCTTTGACCAAATTTCTTTAGATGATAAGAAGCTTTAGCATCCCTACAACATTTAAATTTATTTTCATCAACCAATTTGAAGAATTTAGGTTGAAATTGGTAAATTTCTTAACTTTTTATTTTAAAAAATTTTCAATTTGGTTAAATATTCATGTAATTAGTTTTAAATTAATATTTAATTCATCAATTTTAAATATTGTAGAAGTTGAATTTTGTATGAATGCATATAAATTAAAATAAAATCGAATTTAAGGTTTCAGAATTAGAAATTTTCAATTTTTAGGGAAATTATACAAGGTTTTTCAAATTTGAATATATATTCATAAAATTAGATGTATGATTGAATTAATAGAATCTTTAATTGCATTTGATTTTATTAAATTTAAAATTTTCCACAATCTAGGTATATAAATATTTGTGAAATTTTCAATTTTAATGAAATTGTGTTATGCTATATGGTTATTGTCCTTATTATATTCAACAAAATTTCTAGAATCCTGTTAGTAATTTAATTTTATTTGTTTACTAGGATTTTAAATAGAACAAGTAGTTTTTTATATCCTATTTTTTTAATCATATTAATATTTTGACAGATTGAGTTTTTGAATAATCAAATATTTTTGATGAGAGTGATTTGGAAGTAGATGTTGATTAGAAGAATATTAAAATGTCATTTGGTATAATGAGATTAAATGATGGTGATGATGGTGATGATGGAGCTTCTCTTAATAATGAGGACTTTGTACTAAATGATAATTGGATCTAGTACGATTTTAGTGGATTTGGTCCTGAAAAATGAAGATTTAAGTTTTTCAGATTTTTCTTCTTTTTTTTACTTATATATGATATATATGTTAAATTTTATATGTGCCAATTATAATTTTTTTAAGGTTCAATTATTCTTTATAGAGTTCTTATGCAGGATTATTATGTTGATTGTAGTATTTATTGTTTAATGTATTGTTCTTATTTTATGATATTTAAATATAACTTATTATGGTTTCAAGAATTGTTTTTATTTCATGATGTTCTAATGAGATTAACCTTTAGTTGTGTGGTTTAATGTTTTGTTCTTTTTGATATATTAATTCAGGTTGTTATATATTTGATATATATATATATATATATAAATTAATGTTAATAGAAATGAAGATAATAGTTATTTGTTGTATATTATTATTATTTCATAATGTTTTAACATATTAATAGTAAGTTATGATAGTTTAATATAGTGTTCTTGTTATTGTATTAATTTAGGTTATTATTTATTGAAGAAATATATGAAAACTAATATTAATAGAAATAAAGAAAATAGTAACTATTATATTTTATTTATTGTATTAATTGAATATTTAAAACAAATTAAAATAAAGTTAATAGGGGATGTATAATACATGCAAAGACTATTTTGTATATTTTACAAAATCTAAAAATTATTTTATAATTTTAAAAAGTTGTCCAATATCAATATTAATATTAACCGATATCAATACAATGTCAATTCAAGATGAAAATCCGGTACCAATTTTAAACACATTAACTCGTTGTAATGGCAATAGCCAACACATTCTTATATTGTAGCTTTTATACAATAAATATTTCAACTTTCATAGATTCAATAATACTTGTAATTTAATGATAAATTTCAGTATGTAGATAATCTTTCAGTCATTTGACGAAATAACCAGATATAGTTAATCTAAAATTATGGTAAGGCTGAATTCTTCACCCCAACAGTTGTTTGTCTTTTCTATTTTATAATGTTAATTTTAAAAATAAAATATTTGATAATTTTTTAGTTGTAATTATAAATTATCTTTTTAAAATTTCTCATAGAGCAGTTATTAATACGAATAAGAAAAACTCTTTTATAACCATTTTTGTACATTCAATGTACTCTACGGATACATATAGAGTTGAGCATAATAAAATAAAAAAATTGAAAGATTTCATTGAAATTGTTCGTTTGAAAATTTTTTGAAAAGTTAATCATAGGTTCTTTTCTCCACTGGAACAATAGGGCGTTATACTCGGTTACTAAACTTGTTGAAGAGATGAAATATAATTGTTTATTAAAATATAAAAAAATTTCAAAATTTTTCCTTCATCCATTTCAAAAACAATATTCAAGTGACTCATATGGTTACGAATCAGCTAGTGTTACCTGTTATCTCGGATGATACCAGAGTTTTCAATTTCGTACCATACCGGCCGAAAAACGGTACGAAATGGTAGAAAACAGTACCGGATTCAAATACCGGTCAGTACCGGGCCATACCGGTCGGTATCGGCCGGTACTGGAAAAAAAATAAATTTTTTAAAAATTTTTTGTAAAAAAATTTTAAAAATTTTGTATTTTAGTCTTTTTAAGTTTAAAGTTAAGTTAAAAACTACATAATATAATACATTTATAAACAATTTTGTAAATTTTATAAAATTTAGAAATTAATATATAATTTTAAATAATTATCTGAAACGGTACCGATATTAATCGGTACCGGTACAGTATTGTTTTCGGGACCAATCCGGTACCGGTACCGGTACGGTATTTAATACACTGGGAGCGCGGTTACGGGTAGGGCGTAAAGGGAGTTTTCAAAAAAAAAAAAGGGAGGAGGAGGGGTGCAACATGAGGACTTCTCAAGAGGTCAACCATCATAGTACTACTCTTACCCAAGCACGTTTAACTTCAGAGTTCGGATGGGATTCGGTGCATTAGTGCAGGTGTGATCGCAGCCGTCAACTCTCGCGTCAAATATGTAGATATGCGGACCTTCCAGGGTGGTCAGACGGCTTGCGTCAGCTGCGTAGGGCCCCGGGCAGCCGTCGGGGACCTCTTGCAGGCCGGACGACCGGTTCGCCAGCAGCCGACCCGATCGGCCCAGAAAAGCTGCGTCAGGGACCCGTCGATAGCGAAACCGCGATCCAGACTGAACCCGCTGCTTTGCGGCTGGCCCCGCACTGTCGGGCTAGAATTGGGACGTTTTCCTCGATTTTCGTGCACGGACATGGAGCTGGAGCCGCGTCCTCGCGTTTCTGACGGCCCGGCACCGTCCCCGACGCGACGGATGCCGACTGGCGTGGCTCCGGAACGGATCCCAATGAAGCAGACGCTGCCCGGAGCTTGCCGGCCTCAAAGTCGTCGGAGGCCCGTCCAGTTTTGGCGTAAACGGAGTTTTCAAAAGAAAGAAAAAAAAAAGGATGGAGGAGGGGTGCAACACGAGGACCTCTCAGGAGGTCACCCATCCTAGTACTACTCTCGCCCAAGCACGTTTAACTTCGGAGTTCTGATGGGATCCGGTGCATTA
>JAOXYD010060396.1:0-12991 GCA_028565735.1 Pinacopodium congolense
GCACTTAAAATTACAATCGCTTCTAAAAATAACTTCAAATTACAAAGAAATGATTTTTTTTTCATGAAGTGAAATTAAAAAAAATTATTAGGGTTTGTTTGGTAGGATTTGTGTTTTCAGTTTTAGTTTTTAACACAGAAATCAGAAAAGACAACACACTAATATAACATAAAAATCAAGAATAAAACATAAAAATTAATATAAATATATCAAAACTACAACTAAAAATCATAACTCACAACAATACTAAATGATACCTAATTGTTACAATTATGAGAAATCCTAAACGATAATTTTTTAAACTAAAAATAAATAGTCTTGTATATCATTAATGTTTAACATAATAGTAAGTTTAGCAGAGAACATGTAAATAGTAAAACAAATTTAAAAATCATGAGGTTAGCATTGTGTTTAAGAAAAGGAATTTAAACGATATTCGAAACAGGATTTAGTAACTTATATGATTAGTTTTATTTAAAATCATAAGCAGAAGCCCTTCCATCTCTATTCTTGACCTCCCAATCATGCAACAACCTAACGTTGCTTCCTTTATTTAACTCTCTTCCTTTTCTAGTTTTTCCATCCTATCGATGTTTCCTTCTTCCCTCGACTTTCCCTTTTTGTCACGCTTCATTTTAGTTGTTTCTCCCTGGAAAGCTGGTTCTTTGCCAGTCTTGCCCAAGATACCTAGAGCACCTTGTTCCTCGATCGGTTGGTGCCAAGTCCTTCTTCTTCTTGCTCTTCTCTATTTTCTATAATCCTTTTCTAATAAGCTTTCTCCTGTTGTTTAATATCCATTGAACTTTCTTCAGTCTCCTGGAAAGTTCTTTGAACCATTTTTAGGAACTAGTTTTTAAATTGTCAACAAAGGTTTGGATTGTCTTTCCTTTTTAAACTAATGATGGACAGCTTTATGAAAGAGTTTCCCCCTCTTCCAGGCGATCCAGCTTCAAACTAGGAGGCTGTTGGGAAACCTAATCTGGATCAAATTGAAATTACAGTGAAAAATTTTAAGATTTTCTATAGATCTCTTTTAATAAAAATTTAATTTGAATAAAAAATAAAAAATTAAACAATTTTAGAAAAATCTTATTATTATGTTTCTATTCAAGTTGATTTCTTCTTATATTTGTCAACCATAGCTATTTAAGTATCTAATATCTAATAGTATTTACAAGTTCATCGAAAAAAAAAAAAAACTTAAAACCTTTTAACAATTGGAAAAAAAGGTCGGGCTAGTCATCTTAGGGTTTTTTTGTCTTATTTATAGAAAAATCATAATTTTTTAAATATTATATTTGAATGTAAATCATAACTAAAATCTAACTTGAATTATAATTATAATTTAATTTTAATTTAATCAAATATTTTATATTTGATTCTAAAATTTCTAAAGTTTATAATTAAGTTCATCTTAATTAAATTTTGTACTTCTTCAGTATATCTATATGTATAACCCATTAGATTCTTAATATATTGGAAATGAATATAAATTATAATTATAATTAATAATTAGAATAAGATCAATTAAATTTTCTTTTAATTTATTTTTAATTCTCAAATTAAATAATAATTATAAATCAAGATTGATGTCTAATATCATATTATAACTATCTAAATATTAGGAATGTCAAAATGTCTTGACTAATTGATCTATATATGATAATAATATATAATTTGATCCTTTCGTCACCTAATATTTCAATTGAAATTAGAGCATGAAATTAGTGCGTACTCTATATAATACAATCACATTCATTCTTGATAATTAATAAATGATTACTAAGTAATATTTGATAACGCATTTTCAAATTTCAATATACTTTGATTAGAGAATTCCTGGATTATCACTAATTAAGAACATTGAAACATTCTCCTTAATTACTTTAAGGTAATGAATTCTCTATTGATTCATACAACTATCTTCCTACAATTCATATTACATTCAAGTACTATCAACTGACTTACTCCATATAGTAAACTATAGGTAGCATCAAAACATAGTAATTTTTATATAAGATAACTTTGATCATCCCAAGTCTAAATATTAAGGCAAAAGGATTATATAAACTTTAGGGTTTACAAAAAAAATTTAGGTCAGAACCTAGTATTTCAATGTGTTTAGGGCAAACCTCAACGATTTCAAAACGTTAAAAAAGAACCTTAAGGTTTGACAGATATTCAGAACAAACCCCCAAAGTAACTCTTGGTATCTAGTCTTTGTTATGTGCCACATGGAATTTCCACATGGCACTATAATTTTTTTTAAAAAAATTACCTGGGCTCCAATGCCAACTAAGCAACACGCTGGTAGTGGGGCCCATATACGGGCCCCTTCTCTTAAGCCAAAAACACGTCATTTGACTTAGGGTTCTCATTTCCTTCCCCATCTAGTCTTCACTTCATCGACTGACGATTTAGTGGCCAATGACTTCTCTCTAGTCGGGTAATGGTAAACACGTGAGAATCTTGGTTTTTTTACTTGTATTTCCTTTTTTCCTGTGTAAGGGTTTGTGTTCTTCCGCCCTAACCTTCTGGCCGTCGATCTTGACTTTGTAGCTGATTTGAGTTTTTGGCTTAGGGTTCTTCATTTCGCTCTTCCCGTCGGGTCTTCCTTCCGTCGATTGACATCCAGATTTCGCAGCTCCTCCACTAACGATTCAATGGCCAATGACTTCTCTCCAGTTGGACGACGGTAGACTTGTAAGATTTTTGGTTTTTTTTTTTGCTTGTATTTACTTTATTCTTGTGTAAGGGTTTGTGTTCTTCTTCCCTTATCTTGACTTCGCAGCTGATAAGAGTTTGTTGGTTTTATAGTGGTCCGAACAAGCTATCTAGACCAATTGCCTCACAGTTAGCAATATAACGGTACTCTCCGGTAACTCAGGTGCATATCTTAGGCAAAAATGGTAGGGTTAGTTGATAATAATGGGTTTTGATCTCTATGTTTATAAGACAATATAGAAGTAGATGAAAACAAACTTGCCTTTATCACTTCTCCAACTTTTGTCAGCTTGTATTCAAGGCATTCATTAAAGGTAGTGATTCTTTTGAATGGTGGACCACTATGTTTCGTCTTTTGTCCATTTATTCATGTCATTTACTGCTTTTGTCAGTTAGATGTATCCATTATGACCATATGTGTGTGCTACTTACTAATTAATTAACTTTGACTATGTGAAGTAGAGTTGATAATGGAAACATTTTGTTAACCATTAGTTGAGTGAAAATAAAAAGGCATAAATAGGGAAGTGTTTAAATGGAAGTTTAGAAGTCGAGACTTTTATGGTTCATACAGGGGATGGAGGTTTGACAGTGATGAGTTTCATATATCTAAACAATATACTGATAATCATTGAGTAGGACCAAAGTTTTTATGTCCAATAATCTCTTAACAATTTGAATTTCAAAACTTTTGATATTAGTTATTAGGAAAAAAATTTTATTAATTAATTTTTTCTACTGTTAATAAATCGATAGCTAATAACAAATAAAAAGAGGACAATATAATAAACTTCTATATGGGTTCTTATCCATACAGAAGTTTATTACAATATATAAGGCCATACAATATATATCCAAAACTCCTTTCTTATGTTACATTAGTAAGAATCTATTTATGCTTTTTTAGAAATAGAGAATAGATGTTTAGTATATTTTAAAGTTCTTTTTTTAACAAAGCCTCTAGTTCTGCACAGCTTTATATATGAATAGGACATCCCTATATTTTCTAATATGCTAGAAAATATATTCTGCATTTTGAGGGTGTTTGCACGATATTGATCATATCCTTTATTCTCTGCATAAATGTCTTAAAAATATCTTAATTTTGTAAATGTAATTTTGAAAAACGTGTGTACAGGCTTTCAATGGCTAATTACGTAAGAATATAGTTATTTCATGGTGGAAGGTTTGTGTCAGAATGTGCATGTTCTTACGTTTATAGGAAATTAAAATTTTTTTATAAGATTGATCCCGATTATGTAAGTTCCATAGAGATACTTAAGATGGCAAAGGATTTAAGGTACTCCCAGATTGATAAGGTTTACTACAGGTTCCCTAGTGAAGAGTTTCGTAAGTCACTAAGGCTACTTGAATCAAATGATAGGTGCATTTTTATAATGAACTTGATGAAAGATCATGGAAAAGTTGAAGTGTATGTTACACGGGACATACCAGGTAATCGTGGTTGTGAATATGAATCAAGTGAAGAAGATCATTACGAAATAGTAAGTAGAGTGCAATTGGGTGTAGATGAATATGGTGATAATGAAAATGATGGTCATGATAAGGTCTCTAAAGACGATGAAAATGGTGGCGATAATGAAATCCCAAATGATTTAATTTTTGAAGACGCACGATATGATGGAGAATATGGTCTAACCGAATTGTTGGTACATGTTCCACCTGACCATGAACTACTTGAAATGAATACAACTGATTGTGGAAGTCCTATACGTGGTGATGAGTATCCTAGTGGGGAGGAGATTGGTGAACCTTTGCGAAGACCAAGTAAAAGTAAAAGGCTAGAACTAATTGATGTGGCAACAGAGTGGTCATTAGGGATGGAATTTGAGAGTGAACAGGAGTTCAAACATGCAGATGTGAAATATGCAGTTAAAACAAGATACAATGTGAGGTGGAAGAAGAGTAAATGCAAACGGATCAGGGCTGGATGTGTTGAGGAATGTCCATGGAAGTTATATGCTAGATATGACAAGAATGATAGATATTTTAAAATAAAAGCTTACAATTCTGATCACATATGTTACATAACAAATAAACCAAAAATGGTTTCAGCAAAGTTCTTGATGAAATATTTTAAGGATATAATTCTTGAGAAACCTAGTATAACAACTACTAAAATGGTCGAAGAGTGTAAAGAAAAATTGAACATATTTGTTAACTCTGGTATGTGTAAAGCAGTGAAGAGAAGGCCTAGAAAGGAGAAAGCTAGAGACTATGTGGATGAATATGCCTAACTTTAAGGATATGTACATGAATTAAAACTCAACAATCTTAATTTTATAATAGAAATGCATCTATCAAAGAATCAAGAAACTAGGAAGTTGTAGGTAATTAACCAAAATTATTTTGCATGCTTGTATGTTAATGAGTTAAAAACTAATTTCATGTATTATATATTTGTTACAGTTCAAATGTTTATACATATGTTTTGAAGTGATGAAAAAGGGATGGAAGCATTTAAGACCAATATTCAGTCTAGATGGTTGTTTTTTAAAGACAAAGTTTCAAGGCCAATTGTTAAGTGCTATTGGAAGGGATGAGGATGGAGGGAAGTATCCATTGGCATGGTGGTTGTTGAGGTAGAAAATACTGATTCGTAGAGGTGGCCCATAAACTTGTTAGCTTTAGACTTGGAGTTAGATGATGGAGAGGGTTTTACAGTAATTTCCAACATGCAAAATGTAATATATATTTCATTTTTAAAATTTGTAAATAAATAACTCATGATGTCTAATTTGATTCAAACTTGTTGTAGGGATTAATCAGAGCTATCGAAGAGAAACTCCCAAATTACGCACATCGCAGGTGTGCAAACACATTTATCATAATTGGCATGTGAATTGGAGTGGGAAGGATATTCGTAGACAATTTTGGAGTTGTACATGGTCAACATTTGTACAAGACTTTAACAAGCAGTTGAAGAAACTCAATAAAATCAAACCTAGATGTGTGTAGTCTTTGCTTGAATATCCAAAAGAGAGATGTTACCAATCATATGAATCCAAATGTCATGTTGTCTATAATAATATGTGTGAAACTTTCAATGATTGGATATTAGTTGCTAGGGACAGGCCAATCATTAGAATGATAGAAACAATAAGAATAATGGTCATGAGAAAACATGTTGATAGAAAGCAATTTATGCAAGGGTGGAAGTCAGACATTGCACCATCAATTGTGAAAAAATTAGATAAGAACAAAAAAAGAAGCCATGGAATGGAGAATAATATGGAATGGAGATGTGGCATATGAAGTTTTGAAAGGCAATGGAAAACATACAAGTCGAATTGGTAGATATCAGATTTGTAGTTGTAGGGCATGAGATCTATATGGATATCCATGTAAACATGCCATTATTGCAATCAATCACTCTAAGCTAAGGATGGAGAGCTTTGTAGATAATTGTTATAAGAAGCATCGATTTGAGAGTGTGTATGAGCATGTCTTACATCCAGTTTAGGGTGTCATATTTTGGCATGTGTTTGACTTTGAACAAGTACACCCTCCTACAAAAAAGATAATGCCTGATAGACGAAAAAAAAGAAGGAAAAAAAGCTAAGAATAAGCCTAAAAAGGTAAGTAACTCAAATAAGTTGTATTGTAGGGGTCAAGTGCAAAGATGCAAAAAATGTGGTAATACTGGGCATAATTCAAGAAAATGCAGTCGGAACAGCACAACTTCACAAGTATATTTACATTTTGGTTTTATTTCCAGTGTTTGTATTCTAATTAATTATACTTGCTAACTTATGTTATCTATATTTTGAAAAATTTTTGATTATAGGTTGTTCGAGACAACACTAAGGAAATAATGTCATTCCTAACCAACAAAGCAATACTGTTAGTTTTCTTTCCCTACGTTATGCATTCTTATGAGTACTTTATTTACCTAACTTATGTTATCTATGTTTTGAATCAAATTGTGATTATAGGTTGTTCAGGACAACACCAAAGGAAATAATGTCATTCCTAGCCAATAAAGCAATATTGTCAATTTTCTTTCCTTATGTGTGCAGTCTTGTGAATATTGTTATTTGAATTCATTATGTAGTTTTTGATTTTATTGTTATTGTAGGTTGATCGAGGTAATACTAAACAAAAGTATGGAGATGTGGATCCCCATATATTCAAGCTAGCATTTAAACCGAAGGGCCTCCGATTTAAAGGATGTCCGAGCATTACATCTCATTAATTGCAAGCCGAAGAAAAAAAAAAGGAGATTTGCATTAGAACATTCACAACATCAATCATCTCAATCTTGTGCACTTGATGAAAGCAATGTGATGAAATGGTTAAGTGATAATGTACATTTCCAGTTTTCTTAATTACGCTACATTTCCAATTCTTGGTTTTGATGTGCTGCTTTGGCAGGTGAACTTGCACGCTATTTTGAAGGAATCCTTGTTTTTTGATTTAATGCTGCAAAGGTTAAATTGGTAAGAGTTTTTTTAGGGGCAACCTTTCTTTTTGCTTTTGGAAGGTGAACCTATAAACATGTTGAATATGCTGATTTAGTACATTTGTCTAGTTGTTTTTTTTTAATTGTCACTTTATGCGGATAGTTTATTTTATGACATAATAGTGTCCAAATGCATGTATATATATGTTTCGAAGTTGGTTTATTGAACTACTAATTTGACTATGCGCTCTCTTTTTTTCACTTTTTTCAGTGGAAAAGAATATTAATTAAAGGAGACAGATGTTGACCACTTGTTTCCAGCTACAAGTTTTAAAAAAATCATGGACCACCTTTTTACGCAAGTTCCAAAACTATTCTATAAACAATTGTGGTTTCCTATGTTGCATTTTGCATGTGGACCACTTGTATAAACATTTGACAACAGGTGTCTTCAAACTGAAAAGGGATGTATCTTTTTTGCCCATCTGTCTATAAAAGTTCCAAAAAATATTGTATAAACTTTTGGTTTTTACGTGTTGATTATCATTGGAATGAAACTTGATCTTTTGCCCTGTTTTTAATCCATGTTTCACAATGTTTCATCTGAATAAGTGAAATTTTGGTTTTAATTTTAATACCATGTTTAGTGATGAGGGTGGACGTGTATATAATATTTCTGGTTTATATAAGTGGCTCGAAAGTACTCTGTCCCATTCTCAATTGCAACTCTAAAAGCTGCATCTTGTTGCACATTTCAGAAAGTGCTCTTTCCAACCTAGCCTTTGCTACATCGAGAGGATAATTTGATCCCAGTTCAACTCCAATAGCCTTTGCTATTTATGCTATGTCTAGTAACTTAGAAGCTAAAGGTTAATTAACATTTGTGAGTTGTGAATGGCCCAAGCGAGGTATCAATAATGGTCAATCATCATACTTTTCATTAATACTGTTTCCAAAAAGCCCTTATTTTCATGGCTATTCTGAAATATTAGCTTACATAAAACTAGAACTATCATAATTCTAAACACATAATGAAATATATATAATAAGGAACATACAACACATAAATTTATATGTAAGTTAATTGTCTCCAACTTAACATTTCATCCATAAAATAAGATCATCAATATTCATTAAAGTCATCCACAAAAGAAGATAAACAATAGTCATTAAAGTCATTGCAACTGTCAATGTATTGATAGTTACATATGTCCTTACTTACAGTTGGAAAAACTTAAAATAATACCCAGCAACATCATAATAAATCATATGACCATACATATCATCATGATCTTCAACTATTTTCTTTCTTTCTCCACCATAATGTTGTTAGCCTTCAACATCTTGTTTTCATCTTCAATATTGGTGCTTCTTCTCTCCATACTAATATTTTTGCAAGTTTCAACCTCCCTTTTCAAGGCAGCTATATCTGACTTTAGCTTATTTATCACTTGAACGGATCTCGGAGTAAATTCCTCATCATACCAAAAGAAAAACCCACATTTCCTAACTTACAAACACATTCAATTTATAACTATCAACAATATACACAACATTCCAATATTTCTCATGCAACATAAACTCACTCACTGGATAACTAATACACCTAGAAAACCTCCTCCCTAGTTTATGTTCACTTATTGAAGCTTTCAATTGGAATTTTTTTCCACAATAGCAATAAACATTATAAGCTTCCAAATTTAGCAATCTAGCAGATGATGTTGATGACTCGAATTTAGCAATCTAGCAGATGATGCTGATGACTCCATGATAAACTTATTCCTATATCTAATGAGCAATACATCTCATTAACATACTTTACTTTTTTAAAGCATTCAAATGTTTAATAAAGCAACATAACTTAACTATACATATCATGAAACAGACTTTACTCTTTAGATGACAAATACAATAGAATTTCACATGAAAGGCACATACTTATTTAGTTAGAGAACAAAAAGATAAAGAACTGACAATGTTATGTTATTTTACATTGCAAAGTTTCCACTATTCTAAGACTGCATTTGCAGTCATGTAATTGAAAATTCCAAAAACGAAGAGCAGTTGTTCAAGCACTCAAAGGAATAGAGTTTTGTATCTTATACAAAACAAATTATCTGACACACAAAACAAGAAATGGGAAGAACAACTGAGAAATGCCCTAGTTAGTTTCCAGGATCTTAAAAAACGTTACAAAGTTAAATGAAAAGTAAAATGTAGGCATAAAAAAACGTTTATGTCTCAAAATGTCTCAAATGCATTAGCCCTAAAATGTCTCAAGAAATCGAATGCTTAAGTAAAATGCAAATGGTATAGAAATAAAAACATTACCAGAGGCTACATATGGTTGAGACGAGAAGTGTCATATGAAGTTGGAATTGAAGTTGGGTGTTGAATCAAATTCCACACACCAAATTGTGTCTACAATTAAAAAAAAATGAGTAAAAATTTTAGGGAAAATTAAAAAATATTAAATAGATGGATGGTAATTATACCCACTGTTGCATTGATGAACGATTTATAAAAATCACAATCAGAAGACTAGCGAGCAGCGAGCAGTGACCACCCATTAGGAGAAAATGGATTTGCGTTGTGACAAGAAAGGAGGGAGACAAGGTAGATTGAAAATGCAAGAGGCGAACCCTAGAACAACAAGGTGGCATTTCTAGAGAAGTGGAGCCCCTAAAGCCATGCACTAGAGGAATCGAGACCCAGGCAACGTTAGTCGACAAAGTGGAGACCAGATGAGGTAGGGAAATAAAAACCCCAAGTCAAGCGACAAGTTTCTAGCTTATGAGAAGGGGCGCGTATGTGGATCCCATTATTAGCAGTTGTTTAGCTAACAGTGGGGCCCACGTAATTTTTAAAAAAATATTATAATGCCACGTGGGAGGCTAGATAACGAAAGTTAATATAGGGGTTTGTTCTGAACATTTGTCAAACCTTAGGGTTCTTTTTGAACATTTTAGAAACGTTGAGGTTTGCCATGAACACATTGAAACATTTTTACCTTTGAACAAAACCTATAAAAGAACTCAGATTATAAAAAAAAAAGGAAAAGACATGTTTAAAAAAAACATAATTAAAAAAATGAAAAATGAAAATAAATCATACGCCCTAAAAATACACAACATAAAAAATCAAATAAGAGAGGGGAAAGACTCTAAAAAAAGAGTGTTTAACCTATATCTTCCACCAACCTGGGTAAGTATAACTTAGCTCACTGGCCCTTTATCTTAACAGGGTTTCATTTTCTCTTCTTACCTCCAAAATCCCAAATGGGAAAACCTTGGTTACTTCGAATGGACTAGTCCACCTAGATTTAAGTTTCCATGGACAAAGATTAAGGCGGGAGTTATAAATCAATCCATGAACGCCTACTTTAAAGTCTTGATGTAAAAGCTTTTTATCATTTCATCTCTTCACTCTCTCCTTATATAGCTTTGAATTATGATAGGCTTTAGACTTAAACTCCTTAAGCTTATAAAGCTACAAAAGTCTCTTAGTACTTGCACAAGACAAATCAAAGTTAAGAAATTTAGTTCCCCAATATGCATGATGATGTAACTTAATAGGAAGATGGCAAGACTTTCCATACATTATCTTAAATAGTGACATGCCAATGGATGTTTTAAATACAGTTCTATATGCCCAAAGTGCATCATCTAACTTTGATGAACAATCTTGCCTAGGAGCATTAATGGTCTTTTCTAAAATTTCCTTTAGTTCCTAATTAAAGACCTTAACCTACCCATTAGTTTAGGGATGGTATGGTGTAGCAACCTTATGGATCACTCCATACTTAGTGAACAAGGAATCAATCAGTTTATTACAAAAAATGTGACCCCCATCACTAGTAATGACCCTAGATATTCCAAGATGTATGAAAATATTCCTTTTAAGAATGTAATGACACCTCTAGAATAGTTTGTAGGCAATGCTTCTGCTTTAACCCATTTATTAACACAGTCAATAAAAACAAAAATGTATTAATTAGAATATGATTTAGGGAACAATCCCATGAAATTGACACCCCAAACAACAAAGACTTCACAAACTAGAATGTTAGTTAAAGACATGTCATATTTTCTAGTTATATTTATAACCCTTTGGTACCTATCACAGAACTTAACAATTGCATATGCATCCCTAAATTAGGTGGGTCAGTAGCAACCACACTGTAAGACCGTATTCTTGTTCTAGATTCCCCATAATACTCTAACCTATCTAGAATGATAATGATGTAATATGGAGGACATTTCCTCTTTAGGAATGTAATGCCTAATTATACCATCCAAACAAATCTTGTAAAATAAAGGATCATCCTAGATAAGAATTTCTTCTTTTAAGAATAAGAAAAGTCAGAGGAAGGATATTATCAGCAAGGTAGTTAACATAGTCAGTAAAGTAGGGAATGGCTATCATAGCTATAAGATGCTCATCAAGAGAAGTCTCCTTGATTTCCTTGTAGGTCACGTTTTCCATGGTAGCTTCATCTAGCCTTGATAAGTGATTAGCTAGGAAATTCTCAACCCCTTTCTTATTCTTTAATTTGATATCAAATTCGTACAAAAGTAAAATCCAATGAATTAATCTTGGTTTGGCATCAGGTTTTGTCATTAGGTACTTTAAAGCTACATGACCAGTATAAACAATGACTTTAGATAAAATCAGATACAATCTAATCTTATCAAAAACAAAAACAACTGTCAACATCTCTTTTTTTATGGTGGTGTAGTGGTGTTATGCATTGTTCAAGGTTCTACTTAGATAATAAAGAGGATGAAAAAGCTTACCATGTCATTGAACTAACACAACACTTACTGTAAAATCGCTCACATCACACATTAGTTTAAAAGAAAGAGATAAATCAGAAGATATAAGTATAAGATTAGTCACAAGTTTTTCCTTTAATAAATGAAAAGATGTCATTCAATTGATAAGTATGCTTTTGGGTTATGTTTCTAGGTTGTTTTTAGGTGTTTTAAGTGTTTCTCTATATGTTTTAGCTTTAGTTTATTTCATCTTTTGTATCTTTTGCAACATTGCATAACCTTTGAAGTTTTTGAGTGTTTCTTTATTTTTTCTAGTGTTTAAGGGTGGATTTTGAGCTTATTTGAGGGATAGTTTGATGCACATTGTTGCTTGATTTTGCATGCATCAGAATTTCAAATTGGGGTATTTTTCAGGTGATTTTAATGGCTTACTAGGAGAATTTTAGAGCTTATATGGCCATAAAAATTGATGGAGAGGAAGATCAAGATATTAGGAGTCTCTAGTTCAAATTACAAGTCATTCGAAGGTCCGGAGAAGAAGTTATGGACAAAAGAATGAAGGGTGTTCAGAGCTGCAGAGATCAGGCCATGAACATGACCCAGTCACGATCGTAACAGCACTACTCATGAGCCCCTCTGTCACGATTGTGACACAGTCACGATCGTGACAACGAGTCTAATGTTGGATGGGTCAAACGCAGGATTTAAGTATTTTAACCCTCCTTTTCACACATATAAGGGCTCAAAACCCTAGGAGCCTCCAGCATTCATTAGATAACATCTAAGAAGAGGCAAGGAAGAGGTTTTTGGTGGCTACACAAAAGAGGCAACTCAATCAACCTTGGAAATCATCAAGAAACATCAACACCCAGATTTTCCAGCATTCTAGAAGTGAAGAAAAGAGCTTCAAGGATTTATCTAGTTTATTCGTTACCCTCTTTACTACTTATTTGTATGGGAAATATGATTGTTGATGGATTTATTGTTGTTATGAGTAGCTAAACATTTTATAGGAGTTATTCTTAAACTATTTTGTGGAACTCTTGCTTTATGATTCAATGAATGGTTG
>JAOXYD010060416.1:0-40024 GCA_028565735.1 Pinacopodium congolense
ACATGTTTATATAGCTTGGAAAAGTATTTATGAAGCTTGGAATTTAGGTGGGCTTCAAGTTTGCAAGTGAGGCAATATGTGGCAATTTATAAATAATCATATACGGCGGGTATCATATCTTATATGGCTAGTGGTCTCCACGCTTCATATATGAGCGATTGCTTCAAGAATTAAGGTGGACTCCAAGCCAAAGACGCCTTACCAAGTGAAGTGGAGTTGTAAAACGCAAGAAGTATTTTGCATTTAAAGGGACAGTTGGTAGCCAAAATAATTCCAGCAGCTTGGCTCTTAAGGCAAGGCAATGCGTGTCTAGTCTAGGCAAAGAAGGGACAAAACAAAAAGCTAAATGCTTTAAGGATAAAACAGCATCACTTAGATTAGAAAGGGGCTTTTCTCTTTGGCCAAAACAAGTGTTATTGGACTTGAAAACTCAACGTTTTTGGGAACTTTTTACATGTGGGCACAAAGCCTTAGAATAAAAGGGGATGAAAGAATTAAAAGGGTCTTCTTTGGATTTTTGGTTTTGGGATGGCTGAAAAAAAGAAGAGGGCTTTGGAAAGGGTTTTGGCAGCAAAAGAGGGAACAAAAGGAGAGAGATTTTCAAAGCTTAACGTGGACGTCTTCTTGCTTGGAGAGTGGATGACTTTTGCTTCCAAGACACAACTTATAGAAGAGATAAGAGAGCTTTCTATTGGAGGACCTTCGGATGCTAAGAAGGGGTGAGTGGAGAGCTTAGTGGAAGTGAGTGGAGAGCTTAGTGGACCTTGAATCTTGGTCAAGAATAATGGCCTAAAGGTGAGAAGAGCAAGAAGACCAATAGCATGCTTCTAGGAGACAGCTCCAAGCTCACCAACTCTAAGACCTTTTAAACTCCTTATGAGAGGATGACTGAAAAAATAAAAAGTGGAGAACACATTCAGATTGACTGTTACAGGCGTACGTGAGAGAGAGCTTGGCCTAAGAGAGCCATAGGACTTTTAGCTGGAACCTTCCTTCTTCAATCAATTGGTGTTTAAAATTTTTGTTTTACTCTTTCTTTTTGTTCATTCTTTATTCGAACTAGTTATTTGGTTTAGTGTTGGCTTTCAGTCTTTTCTATTTATTTTATCTTAATTGAATATTTTTTTTGTCCAGATTTTGGAATGCTTAGTTTAAATATTATTTAATTGTTTTATTTTTGAATTTAATCAATGAAAACACATATTATGACCATGATTTGTGTTACATGATGAATATGTGTGAGTAAGTGTTTTTGGTTGAGGTTAGGATTGACATTGGATTAGGATAAATTTTGTGATGTTGGTTTTTACTTGATTGAACGTTTATTTTTCCTAATTTAGAGTGATTACCTAGATTATGGCCTTAGGTAATTGAATTCCTTGACCATTGGGATTTAATTCACCAAAAAATCAATTAAACGACATACTTGAACCTAAGCATAGACCAACCTTAGGATCTTGTGTGAGGATACCTAAGATTATCAATCTTAATTTTAGTCCTCTTGCATTCATTTCCTTTTATTACAGGTTATCTATGGATTAAATAAGTGAATTGAGAGTCAAAGAGAAGAGGAACTTCTATTAACATTAGGTGTGACTTAGTTGGGTGAGGTAAATCCTAAATCAATCCACCGTTATAAATTTTAGGGAACCTAATCCAATTAAAATCTGATGCCTTGGACAATTTTTGTCATTTAATTAAGTTAAGTTAAACTTAGTTCATAAATTACACCTTGTATATTTTCTTATTTCGCTTAATTTATTCCATTTTCAATCAATCAAATCTTAATAGTCTGAGTAATTTTTCATCATTTTAATTAATTTTCTTGCATGTTGGAATCCCTTGGGTAAGATACTCGGTTCTTACCATTTTATATTACTTGACGATGAGGTACGTTTGCCTTTGGTTTGATGTATGATAGAAAAAGTTACTTTATTTACACTGTAACAACACTCTTCAGTTAAGCATCCTTTCACTATAGACCCTTTTAATTGGCTTTTATTACGAACATATCTTCTTAACCTACCAAAATATCTCTCAACAAAATATATAGAGTGACAATGTACCGGTCTAGCCAATTTGATATGTTTTGGCAAGTGAATAAGTAAATAAATTATGATGTCAAAGAAATCAAGGTAAAAAGATAGTTTCAAGTTAACAAAATACTTCTATAATTTCCTTTTCTTGACACTCAAGATTTCTCAGGCTTTATGAATATACTACATATCCCTTTAAAAAAATCACCCAACCTACTAAAAAAACACTAACTTTTTTTTGTAGTGTTTTCCAGATAGTAAATTAAAGTAAGTATTGTACAATAATATGAGCATCATGAATTTTGTATCCTAATATTTTCTTCTTACTGACATCAAAACATTGTGTAATATGTAATAAACAACTTTGTGGTAGTCTCACTTTCTTCGAAACTAAACAAAAGTTTTCTTTCTCTTTTAAAGTCATGTAAAAGTAAGTCCGAGCTAGTGACATATGAGAGTCATCTACTTTAATAGACTTCAGATCTTTTCTAATCACCATTTCACTTAAATAAAATCATGTATTAAGATGATCTTTTAACTTGCCTAATATCTCCAATAAAGTTCCGATAATACTATCACATATATTTTTTTCAATGTGCATCACATCAAGATTATTTTAGCATCCATTATGTTTCCAATAAGATAATTCAAAGACTATAGACCCTTTCCTCCAAGGATTATCAATTAGTGTTTATTGCTTGTATGCCTTCCCAAACATATTATTATACCCATTAATAAACTTTAATATATTGGATCCTGATAAAGGAATTGATGATTCTCCCATTGATGATTTATATCAAAAAACCTGTAATGATTGAGATAACAAGTCTTCATATTATGCTTTAAATATTGAGAGCAAGTTTCATAATGAAAATTAAAGCATGCTAACTTTCCCTTTGTACTCCATCCAAATAATATTACATATCTTGGAAAGACACCATTCGTACATAACAAAGCTGCACACAACTTGAATGATTGGTTAGCTGAAGCATCATGTATCTTTACTTCAAACTCTTACAACTCTATTAGCTCCTTAACTGATGGCTGCAAAAAAACATCAATAGCATTTTCAGGAGAATTTCGGCTAGGTATAATTGTAGACAATATAAAAATTTCTAATTTTAGATATCTTTGTGGTGTCAAATTATATTTTACTAAGATTATAGGCCATATACTATATGAAACACTCATTATGTAAAATAAATTTAATTGATCACTAGCAAGAGCTAATTTGACATTACACAGATCTCGTATAAAATTGGGATACAATAAGTCAAAATCTTTTAAAGCTTGGCCATCAATAGGATGTCTTAAATTATCATTTATAGGACACCCCTTATCATGTCATTTCATAAATTTAGATAATTCTAGACACACGTAAAGGCATTATAGCCTCAATGTTAATAGGAAATATATAAACACCATGACCAGAATTTGCCTCACTTTTAAGGTTGTATAATCATCTCTATTATCTTCATTACTTCAATTTTATTTCCATTTAGATACACCATATAATCTATAACTGTATGCTTTCTCATCATTGCTTAATACAGAATACAATCATTAAGACATGCACTTATTATTTCATAGTGAAGTCCTAAATCCTTCATAAGTTTCTTTATTGCATTAAAAGACTATGAAATCTTTGCTCTTTAAATAATCCTATAAGATTAATATATGTTGCATTGTTAATTCCATGGATACACTTAAAAAAACATAATCAAAAAATAAAAGAAGGTTTAAAAAAAAACTTTGACAAACAAGATACAACTCTTGATTTCCTTCCTTTACCAATCTAAGGAACTTCTTGGCCTCAGCATTTAGACTATTACTAATGCTTAAAAACTATTGCTACCTTCATTTGTATCCCTAAAGGTATCGTGTAGAAATCCATCTATATAATCATGCGTATACCTTTTATTAAATTCATTATTTTCATCTATATTCAGACTTATATTAACTAATCCCTCCTCATTAAATTCCTAATCATCATATCTTAAAGCAAATCCATGAATAATTAAATGATCATATATAATATTTCTTGTATATCGATAATAATTAAAACTCTTCTTGCAAGGATAAGAAATTTCATTTCCATTAATTACATTAGAAAAAGCCTTTTCGAGAAAATGGTAAATTACACTCATATATTCATCAGTATATCTTGGAAAAGTCATCCAACACCTATCTTCTTTTTTTGTGGATGGCTTAATGTTCATCAAATTGACATATATAATATATAATATGTTAACACCCAGGAAACATACATATATAATAAATTAAAGAAACTATGACCAACAATATATATTCAAGTGTCAAAGAAACTAAATTAATGTCTTTTGAATTTTTTATAACATAATGAGCTAATTTCAAATACTAATAGATATTATAAAATAAACATATATGAAGTATCCCAATTAGTGTTTTATAAGTGAAAGTAAAAAATGTATTTGAAAGTGATTGATGAAAAGAATCTTTGTCCACCTAAAAAATAAACCATTTAATAAAAAGGAATATATAATTTTAATTCTCACTTTTTTGTTTGTTTTTTTAAAATAATTCAGAGATCAATTTATAAAATATTTTATTGTACTATAACACTTATCTCTAAAGCTATCATGCATCTAGAATTCTATAATGATCCACTGCCACAATCATAGATATAATGACATTTCCTTGAAGATTGTTTAACTGTTGATTAGATAATCTCAGTCCATACGCTATAACACATTTATACTTGCAATTTCACATCGATTGTTATCATAATAAAGTAGAAGTTGCAATTGCAATAGGTAAAGGCAAAGTATAATTAATAGCCACTGGCAAAAGAAGCTCAAAGATTCAGAAAAAATGGTAGGTAAATATTTGAAATAAAAATATACTTGTTTAGTGCTCAAGTTCCATAAAACATGTGAATAGCTTAGCACTTCTGTAACATATCACCAAAATATCTCGCAAAGGTTGATATTTCTAAAGGTAGAGATAATCAATGACCTTTTGAAAATCGCACCAATATAAATGCATCAAAATTCTTTGACTTCCTTATTGAATAAATAAGAATAAAAAAAGACTGATAACAGATACCTCAACCCTGCATGTATATAATAGATATACAGTCAAGACCAAATACCTTAACATATGTAATTGATAGTGATTAACATTACAAGAATGAAATTATAATTTTGACATAATTTATATAAATACAATCTTATTTATGTAGTTCTATATTATTTTGAGTACACTAAATTCTAAAGTAATACCTTATCATGCTCATTACTTATGAATAAAAATGGTTTAAAAGGCTAATAACTTAAATCACAATCAATTAATGGTGTTGTACTTAACCCATTCATAATCAATTAACATTCGTAAAAAAATCCAATCTAAACTGTGATAATACATCAATATCAATATCAATCATAACATTACTTAATCAATTAATCCCATTTGTAAAAATCCATTAAAACTGCATTATAATAAAATATGGAATTGAGACATAATAACAAAGGCCATTGAAATCTGTTGTTCAAAATCTCTGAGATTACTTTAAACCTATTCCAATAAGATTAGACAAAAAAGAAAAGACAAATAATAATGGAATGTTCTACCCTAAACAAAACAATATAATAAGCAAAAAAATAAAGGAAAAATGGGGCACAAGCCCTTGTTGTTTTGTTTCCTTTCTTAGACAAATAGGGAGAACCAGAGATTTTAACAAAAGGGTTATCAATAATAATTACATGATAAAGAAACAAGATGAAGAGAAAGAGAAATCAGGTAAAATTTCAAACAAAAATTAGTATGTAGAAAGAGCAACTAACAATCCAAATTATGCTGGAAGCTTGTAGGAAGGTGACCCTAAATTTTGCTTTTGACAAGAGAGGGTGAGAACGTTGGCAGAGAGATAGAGAAGAGGGAGGGTAAAATGTGGGGGATGCAAAAGAGAGCGGTAGATGATGAGTGGCTGCTAATTTGGGAGTTTTTTATGCTTAGTTACTAACATATACATACATATCTACATACATATTTTTTATTTATTTATTATAAACATCTTAACTTGTCTAAGAGTGGCTACATTGGCTTATGACATTTAAGTCTTTCAACAGGTCATAGGTTCAATTCGTGTGATAAGTTTTTATTTTTAATTAATTATAATAATTATTTTATTTTAATTTTAATTTTAAAAAATCTTTTTAACCCTTTAAATAAGAAAATTCTAAAATTTTAAAAATCTTTCAAAAGGTTATGGGTTTGATTCTTATGATGAAATTTTATTTTTGATTTTTAAATTAATTATAAAATTACTTTGAAATTTTTAAATAGGAAAATTCTACACATTTTTAAATATTTGAAAATATCAAATATTTTCTATTAAAAATATCTTAAAATTACATTAAAATTTTAAATATTGAACACACGATCTAAAATAGCAACACTTGCATTATAATAACTTTTAATAACATATTTTAAAACTATTACAAACTTATTTTTGCTTAAAGTCTTTTTTTCCTATAGCGATTATTAGTGATCACCCTATCATAAAATTATAAAAATTTTAAAATACCCTTATATATCTTAAATTATTTTATAAAAGTTTAATCGATATGAAATCATTATAAAATCAATATTAAATTGGTATAGATTAATAAGATATATAAAATATGAACATAAATAAAAATATATTATATAAATTAAATCTGTAACTAAAATATAAATAAAATATCAATATATATTAATACATGATCAATTAATAATAATTTTAGTTAAAATCAAATCTATAATAAAATAATAACAATAATTAAAATTTTGATTTTGAAGGAGATTGGGTTTCACTTTCTCTCGGGAATTCTAAATCTTCTAACCCTATGAAAATAGTCATAAATTATACTTTCATCAAAATATTTGCACTAACATCTTTTGTTATGTTTAAATAAATTATAAATTACTAATGTATCATATTATTTTCTAAAATTACACACTATATTTTAAAAATAAGATAGCAGCTAATTATTAGTAAATGCTTTTTGAAAATTAGAAGAATAATCATTAAAAAGAAAAAATGGGAAGAGTTTATAACATAATAAACATGTTAAACAAAAGGAACTGACCATTCAAAGAAACCCTAAATTAACAAATAGAGTTAAACACTCGTTAGAGTTTCAGAAAAGGAAACCAAACCTAATGTTCAAGTTCTATGGGTTTCCAGCTGGATCTTCTTCATTCATCCATCGATTTAGTAGTAGCAATTTTTAAACACCACATAACATAAAGGGAAAAGAATCTAAGCTCTTCTTTTGATCATATTATCACCAAGTAAATACCAAACTTTTATCAACATTTTGAAGAAATATTTCTGTCTTCTAAGGATTTCACCCATTGTTGTTCTTGCATGTATATTGCACTGTCAATTGCATCCTTAATTTTTCATCAGTACCAGTAGCCATTAAACATACTAAGGACTCATTATCTCCTCTTGCTAGCGCCGCTCGATTTTTTCCAAACACAAACTTGAATCATTCCTCCACTACATGCCTTTATTTTTTAATCAATCTCCTCCTTGTTTTGTACTTTCATATCTATGGTTCCACCTAGGTTTTCCCCTGTTCTAGTGCCATTTCCTGTTGGATTTCTACACCAAGGCTTCCTTATAGTAAGAACAATTGATTATATTGCCCTTAGCTCTACTTATATGCTTACATAAAGTGGATTGTGATCTTTTTCGACTATATGCCTCCATTTCCCGCTATATCATCTGCTTATCCCAGCTTTCCATTATTGGTCCTTTTGACCAGATAATACTTGCTTCAATCTATTACTCGCTTGATTTTTAATCCTTAAAAATTCATCTAATTTTCTTTTGGTCTTCTAAAGGGAGTTTTATTCATAGTTTCACTCAAGATTCTTTGTTACAAAGCCTGTCTCTACAATTGAATGGACCTAAGGTTACTAGAGAATTGTACTTGTTCAGCTAGTAGGTGCTTCTCCTTTCCTTTTTTATGGATTAGGTCTACACATGTTTCTTGTTGAGGTCATCTTGTCCCTCACTTATGAACTATATTAATGGTTATAAATATTTCTTTCCACTAGTTGTTTAGTATTTAGTATCTATATCCCTGCCATTCATCTATTGCATCTTTTACCTACTCCTTTTATCGTGAGTTATTTCTTTATCCAACATTTTGTTTCATGAATGAGAATCTCCTTTGTCGTTTCCACATATTTAAAACAGCTATTGTTCCTTTCTTTCCATAAATTGTACACATATGAAAAAAAAGACAATTAGGAAGATTAAAAGATCACCACTCGTGTTATTCCTATTCTTTTAAAATCATTCTATTATCTCTCCAAAGTGAATCAATTGATCTATGAAATTGTACAGATTAATGATTCCATTTATAAATGAACCAAAAAAATCACAATATAAGAACAAATGGTTAAATGTTTTTGCTTGGTTTTTGCAAAACCAACATCTTGAGGGGATATTGAGATAATTGATTCTATCCAATATAGGCAATCTTCATTTAATACACATCCATAGAAAAAGAGAGAGAGGATACTTTAGTAAGAGATTCTTGTTCCACACTAATTTGTGCCATCCTTGAGTTTGATCAACTTGTTTCAAAACTCTTCTATAATACTTATTTATGAACTTTACTATAAGATCTAGTAACTATTGATAATAGTTTACCTTACCTGGATCAGGAGCATGTTGGGGTAAAATTGTGGCCATATGTGGTAGTAGTGATCTCTAATGATTGCCATTAATACATTCCTTAACTCTATCTAACTTAGGGAACTTGTCTATGAGTTTAGAGTAATGTTCAGTGTTGATCAGTGGCCCTACCTGATTACAATTATCAAAGAATAAGGAGGCTATCTCATCATTACCTATTATGGACTTAAAGCTTTTAACCATAGTGCCTTTTAGCTTTAACAAGTTAGAGAAAAAGTGGGACTGTTTGTCTTTAATGTAAGCTTCCCATACACTTATATATTGTAGAATATAATGATAGGTCCATTTCACCCACTTGAAATCTATATTAATCATTAATCTCCACAACCTCTTACTCATAAACATTTTATTACATTCTTAAACCACCTTCTTCTATTGGTTTATAGACCACTGTTCATTTAACTTTAGCCATAAACTTTCTATCTTGATTACCAATTTATACGAACTTGCTCATCATTCTCTCTATAGGTTTTATTAGCCCTTTTGTTATTACAAAATAACTAGAATAGTATATATGCATAAAGTTAAGAATTGCCGTGATCAATTGCATTTTTCTATAAATGACAATTCCTTATTGCAATTGCTATTCAACTTTCTATATAATCTTTCAAGTAGAGAGCAATAGTCATTAAACTAAATCATCCATGTAGTAATAGGAAGGCCTAGGTACCTGAAATGAGGTTCTTGGACTTGTACCCCTATTATTCTAAAAAATCAATCTATATAGAGCCTAGCAGAGTAAGATAACAACATGAAACTCTTGCTTTCATTGATAACCAAGCCCAACAAACTTTTGAGAACATCCAATGAAGCCACAAGTAGGATCAATGCCTTATCATTTGTTTTGGAAAATAAAAGTAAGTCATAGTAAAAGATAAACTAAACAATCCCACTTTTTTAACATTTTCTATGATTTATAAAGTTAGGATCATAATTAATATTGTGTTTAATCAATCTAGAGAGTACCTAAATTTTTCAAGAAATCCAAAGCTTCAAGTGAATAAAAAAAATCCCAATTTATAGAATCATGAGTTTTGTTGAAGTCAATTTTTGTGGCACAATTCCTTGATAGTCTTTTTCTATTATAACCCTTAAAGAGTTCTTGCGTAATAAGAATATTATCTCTAACTGATCTGCCTTTAATGAACGTTGCTCTATTAGCAATAATTAGCTTCCTTATCACAGCTTTTATTCTAAATACTAACATCTTTAAGATGATTTTATACAAGGTATTACAATAAAATATATGTCTAAATTCATTCAAGGAAGCAAGGGTTAGGAACCTTAGGAATTGGGCAAGCAAAAGTCTTGTTAATTTTCTTCAACATCTTTCCATTCTCAAAGAATTTGAGCATTGCTCCACTAATTACATCCTTGATTAATGACCATGCCTTTTGATTAAAAAATTCCATTGAACTTATCTAATCCTAGAGCCTTGTAGGGGTTCATTTCAAAGGTAACTGTCTCTACATCACTAACAGTGAAAGGTTTACCAAGTTCTTATATTTCTTCTTTAGACACAGAGTTATGGAAAAAAAATATTTAGTGATTATAATAGAAGAAGAGCCGGTGGCAAGCCTTCCTAATGAGCTCTTGAAATAATTCAAAGCTTCCTCCTTAAGTTCCTCTTGTATATAAGCTCTCCCTCCATCCTCTTCAAGTAAGGAAATGATCCTGTTATAGTTTCTTCTTTTCATAATTGATCTATGAAAAATTTTTGAATTTCTATCTCCTTCTTCTAATCATTACACTATAGATTGTCACTTTAACAATGAGTTGAGATTGTTTAGGACCTCAGCATACCTATCTAAGGCCCTAATCTCTCTACTTTGGAGGTTTCCATTTATAGGATTGCCATATAACAAGTGTTGAATTTCTTGTAGTTTAGTTTTGGCCTCTGATGTTACTTTAGAAGTATTAGCCATGTGTTATTCATTAACAGTCTTTAGTTCCTCCTTAAAAAATATAACTTCTTCACACATTTTTAATCCTTAATCCTTCTTAAACTCTTTAGTTAGGCCTCTACTAACTGCCTCTTTAAATCCTCTAACTCTTGAAAGAAAGTTATTGAATCTAAATGGGCAATTCCTTTTATTGATACTATACAAGTTCTAGATCACAACAAGAGAATGATAAGGAGGTTCATGGTTTAAGGAAAGTCATACTGCTTGCTGCGAAGGTGTTCAACCATTGCTCATTGGTCAAGACTCTATCCAATTTTTTTCGAATATAAATATTAGAGTTTTGTTTATTACTCCACATGAAGAAGCACCCATCATAGTTCAAGTCAACCACTTATAAGCTTTCCACACGTTTAAGTTCCTTTTCGAGATGTTTCCTTTTGCCTCTGATCTATATAATATGTTATTAAAATCTCATGCGAATAGTTATGGTTCTTAGACCAAGTGACTAATTGAAATTGATTCCTTAGAATCCTCCTTTAAAAAACCAAACCATAACCTGGTATTTGACTATAATATGTTGATTTCTAAGTGCAACGATTGCTTATTGACTTATTAAACCTTTGCTTCTGTAAGTCTTATATTGTATCAAACTTTATTTAGCCATAATGATGGTTGTAATGATTTGTAATAGTTTTCTAATAACTACTAAAAGGATTCACCCTATCATTCTTTTCCTTAGTCAATTTAGGTTTCAAAATACTTGTTATCATAAGTTTATTATTTTTGATGAATTCCATCAAGGCTTGTCATTTTATAGGACAATTAATGCCCCTATTATTCTATGAGACAATTGACATGGGTGATGGACAAAAATTTTAGATCTTTGGGCTTGCTTTTCCTACATAATTCTTCCTTTTAATGGGTTTAAACTATTCCTCTCGACTTATACATGTAGAGGTTTTTTTTTGTTTACTCATATTTCCTTCTTCACTCACCACCATTGTGTTTTACGATTTAGTATTATTATCTCTAGTTTCCTTCAAATTTGAGTAAGAATTAAAGGCTTCGTTATTACTTGAACTTGTTCCTTTATCCTTCTTTACTCTACTCAATACTACCTCTAATTTTGTTCCTTTTAGGTCTTTATTACTCGTAGCAGATATATGTTTTGCAGCATCCATTATACCAACTTTAGTAGCCTTTACCTACATAATAGATTCTTCATTGAATGCTTGAATGCTATTTGTTCCAACTTTTATTGAGGTAGCCACTTTTCCATTAATAATAAATTTTTTTGCTATCTTCTTATTTTCCAAATCTACTGGATAGTAGTTAGTAATATTACTTCTAACAAATTCCTTAAACTCTCAAATTATATTGTATCCCCTGAAATTCTAGGTTACCCTATAAATTTAACATAGTCACCCATTTGAAATAATCTACCTGTGGGTCTCCATTGTTTACCTTGTTGCTTCAGTATGGGCTTCCACTATAAGAGACTAATTGAGTCCTTAAATAACAAGTCATTCTCCTCTAACCTCATTAGAGGTATGGAATCAAGTAACTCCTTGTTTATCTCCACACTAATACAAGGTTGGGTATAACGAGCTCTTTTCATTAGGGTAATATTGTCTATATAACTTACTAGGAAACTCAACCCTTTTGTCTAAACTGGAACATTTTCATATTTAGTTTTATCTAATGATATATCTGGATTCCAAAACTGTAGGAATAGGGTAAAGTTGGCCATATGCCATAGACTAGATTTAAGGACTTCATTTGTTGTTGCTTTTATGTTAAAATTGAAAAGAATTATGTTATCTTTGATACATATTGTTTTAGTAAGCCCTTCCCCTTCCTATTTCTTCTTGTTCAGTTGCTTAACACATGAAAGTGAGGTCTTTTAGTAAGGAAAAAGTCCACTAAGGTAGATTCCCATGCTATGGAATTAAGAGATAGTATATGGAATAAATTTATGAGAAGTAGGAAAGCAAATAAGGAAAAAAGATAAGAAAGACAAAGATAATAGCCAAGGATTAGAGAGGAGAGCTAGGAATTAAGACTAAGGAGGACGAGAGAAGGAGGAGGTTCTCTCTCTAAAATCCATGACCACTTTTATTGGTTTTACAGGTTGCCAAGCTTTTAGTATAACTTCTTAATTAATTCATCGTGACAAATGCATTTTCTTTATAAATTATTCTTTCAAATTTATTATAATTTAGATCAACCCATGGTTCTTCTTCTCCAATAAAAAAGTCGGCATAGGTAATGTAATAGATACCAATTGAATCATATGTTCCCTTTTTATTAAGAATTCTAAATAAATATTAATAATAAAAATTAAATTCAATCAAGAAAGTACTTGTTCTTCATCTTCAAATTATAAAAAATGTTAACAAGATTATTTAATCTTTAATGCTTCAAAAGATTTCGATTTTGTATGAATACGTTTAAAAATACTATAATTATGTTCATAACTTGATATAAAAGTTGCTTAACTGCGTAGTCTAATAGCAAGTTTTTTAAAAGTTGGGGTGCTTTTACCAAACAATCTTTGCTACTCATTTGCATTTTAAATTAAGAATGATAAAAAATATTATTATTAAGTGAAAAATAAAACTAAAATTATGAAACTTACTAGTTTTATTCTATTTATCATAAATTCTCTCTTAACAAATAATTTGGTAAAACTCCTTGAGTTTTTATAATAAAATATAATTTCATTCATCAAATTTGATGGTTTTTCCTGTTAACATGATTTAGGATAAATACGATTAATTTGTTGTGATTGTGATTATTTGGTTAGTTTTGATTTTGATTATCAATTAGGATATTGATTCTATTATCAGTTAAGATATTGATACTATTTTTTTCTTTATACATAAATACAAGTGTATTCCTATATTATTAACACATAATAATAAAAAACAACATTTAACAATTAAATAAAAGTCTCATTACTCCAATTCCAAATTTTTAAAGTATTATTTTCTTATTAATATGGTATCGGAGCCATTGGTCTATTAACTAATGGGCCAATCCATGAAAGTACATACATAGACTTACATACTTAGACCTATTTTTGCATTTACCGTAGTACCCGTCAAGCCTCCCTCCTTCTCTTCCTTTGTTTGGCTACATTATCAATCATGTTCCTATCTTAATTCTTTAGAATTTATCTCCTTTTGAAAGGCTATTTTAAAAATTCTTGATTATTTAACTTTTAAACCTTTTGATTGTACTTGTTTTATTCTTTTACATTAACATGAGTATATAAAATTAAAACCTCATGCTATGTTGTTTTCTTAGGTATGGAATTAAATACAAAGGATATCATTGTTAGAATCCTATTTCTAATAAATTTCGTATCTTATATCATGTTACCTTATAGGAAAATATCATGTTTTCATCTTTTGTAAAATTTCATCATTCTATTAACATTGACTCTTTGCTTATATTGATTTCTCAATTAAGATATTTCTAAGTCCTAATACACATACTTTTGATGTGATTAATACTAGACCTCCTTCATCTGCACTTACTAAACTTATATTAACTATTGATCCTGCACCTATGCCTACATCTATTCTTAAACCTAATCTTCATCATTCTAGTTGGATAAGAAAAACCCTTCATTATCTCATTAATTTTCACTACTGTTATGGTATTGTAATCTTTTATAAGCCTTGTTCTTATCGCAAGGAAAGTACTAAACCTTTTTTTTATAACAAGCTATGAATAAAGAAATCCAAGACTCGCTCTGATGGAACTATTGAATGTTATAAAGCCCGCTTAATAGTCAAAGGATACATTCAAGAACATAGTATAGATTATGAAGAAATCTTTGCTCTTATAATACGATTAATATCCATTTGTAGTCTCTTACTTATAGTTATAGTTCGTTAATGTAAACTCTATTAGATGGATGCAAAAAATGTTTTTCTTCATAGTGATTTAATAAAAGAAGTCTATAAGCATCCTCCTTCAGCTTATTATTTTCCTCCTAAGATTTATAAGCTTCAATAAGCCTTTTATAGATTAAAGAAAGCATTTGGAGCTTGGTTTGCCAAATTTAGTTCCATTCTTAATCAATTTGGCTTTGTTTCTAATCCATATGATTTTGCCTTATGATAATGGTATTGTCTTTATATTACTTTTTGATGATGATATAATAATAATAGGTGATGATGCATTTGGTATTTCAATTTTATAGTAATATCTTCATTAGAATTTTAAAATGAATGATGTTGGTTTGCTTAAGTATTTTTATGGTATTTAAAGTCTAAAAATTCTAAAGGTTTATATCCTTCCTAAGTTAAGTATGATTTGAGTTATTTTATTAAGCTAGTATCACTTCTAGTAAAGTAGTATCAACATCCTTGGAACTCAATTGTAAACTTACACTCCTTGATGGCACACCTCTTCAATATCCTACTTTATATCGATAATTTGTTGAAGTTTATTTTATTTCACTATTACCAAACCTGATATTTTATATATTGTTCATTTAGTCAGTCAATTTATGTTACTCCCTACCTCACTCATTTTTATACAATACTTCAAATTCTTTTTTATATTAAAGGAACTCTCTTTCATGGCTTACATTTCTTTGCTAAATCATCTTTGGTATTATCTGACTACTTTGATGCTTATTGGGTAGGAGATCTAATAGATTGACTATAACTATTTTTTTTAGAGAGATTCTCTTATCTTTTTATATAATAACAAAACAAATTTGTGTTGCTGGTTCTATTACTAAATTTGTGTATCATGCACTTGCTAATGCTACATCTGAATCACTTTAGTTATGATGGTGGTTAATTGATATGGATTTGACAAATACTTAGGCAATTATGTTTCACTATGACAATAGAAGTGACATCATGATTTCTCATAATAATGTATCTCGTGAGTATACCATACACATTGAATTTGATTGTCACCTTATACGTCATCATATATATCATGATTTAGTTTCCATCTCTTCTGTTTATCAAATAGATGACATATTCATCACGCCACATCTTTTCACTCGATTTCAACACTTTGTAAGCAAATTCAAGTTGGCATCTACCATACCAATAGGAGTTTTAGGGGAAGTGTTAGCATGATTTATGGTAGTTAAGATTAATTTCTTATGACTATTATTATTTGACTAGTTTTGATTGTGATTGCAAGTTTGAATATTGATTTGATTATTAGTTAAAACATTGATTCTGCCTTTTTTCTTTCATGTATAAATACAAATGTATTCCTGTACAATTAGCACATAACAATAAATTATAAGTCTAATTACTTTAGTTCCAAATTTCTGCAGTATTATAAGAAATCATAAATTTGAATTTAATCACATCAAAAGGCCTTACGTCATGTTATCTATACATACATCGTCACTATTTAAGCAATAAGGATTAATAAAATAAGATATTAAATGAATCTTTTAATTAAAATGCTTATCTTATTACTAGTAAGAATATTTGTATAAGACTTATATATTTTATTCTTCCCTTTGAAAAGATTCATAATTTTCTTATAAGCCTTATACATGCTATCATATATACTACTTAAATATGGCTTTCAATTTGAGTCAATAACTACCAATAATCTTATAAATGTAGCCACAATCTTCACAACAGTTAAGCAAGTATTCCATAATTTTTTATTCAAGACAATGATATAAGTTTCTTTTCCTTTCTTACCATTTGATAATTTATAACTAAATTTTTTTTTACATGTTACTAAAATTTAATGTACTTATTTATGATCATAATACTTTTCAAAGTTATAAATGTAGTTACAAGTCCAATAATAACGAGATGCACTATCCCAATCAAATCTTCTTTCCTTTTTTAACCAAGATTAAAAAAATCAAATAATTATAGAAAAATCTTGTGATATTACATACATATTAAGCAACACTAAAAATATAAGGCATACATCCAATATTTTTAAAAATAAGATTAATACAATATACAATATATAGAAATCAATACATATGCTTAAACTTTGATTCTTATAAGTACTTAGTTGATACATGGTTAGTTGTATTATATGTAAAGAAATGAACTACATTCTTTAGTCTAACCCACTCTATAATTTCAAAAAATATTCTAAACAAAATCTGAACACTTTTCATTACATCAGAAGCATTGACAGACTCAATAAATATTGTTCCAATATCACAATAAACCTATAAATTAATTAAAAAAATTCGTTATCTTTGATTAATCTAACTATTTACTATAATAATGCATCATGTTATTTTCCATATAGATTTATATGAATTCACAATTAACTAACATTCTTTTTTTTAATATTGAAATAAAGGCATACGAATCTTATAATAAGAAGATGCTTTAAATCTACGACCTATTGCTATTATGACATCTTTTACTTCTTAAAAATAAGGTAAATTTAAAACACTCAAAGGGTACATGAATAATAAAATCATTTAGTCTAAGTTATTTTACAATGTAAAATAACATTCTTATTATACGAAACACTTTCTAAACTTAGTTGGGAACTAAGAGTATTTATTGGAGGGGAAAAAAAACTACAAGCCTCTATATTTTCTTTTTTTTAATAGTAAAATATATTAAATTAAAAAATGGAGCTAGATATAATGCCCACAGTATGTCCAAAGAAGAAGCTTAGAAATTAGGCAATAAAAAAACTATAAGGGAAATAGCAAAACAAAGAAAACAACAAGACTAACAAAAAAAGGGGAGGGATAACCCAGACTAGGAGCAAACTCCTCCTAAACTCTAACTAAAGGAACCAGAACAGAAAAAACTATAGAGAAAGTTCAGAGATTGAGTAGCAATGTAATCTCAAGAAAGGCATCACCCATAGCTATAAAGGGAATTTTGATTTCCTCCTCTCTTTTAGAAAAGAGACATTCACGTGCAAAGATAAACTTGGCCTAAGCCTATCAAAAATTCTAGATATGACAGAGGAAAGGTTTAAAAGTTCCAGGCTAGCTGGACTCATTAAGATAAAGAGGTGATGTCCAGCCTATAAAACAGCATCTCTCTAATCCGATGCAAGGAAGTAGACATAAAAAGACTTCCTTAGTCCCCATATCCTTAAATATTTGTCATTACACTCTCTCCATGCATAGTAAACATAATAGCAAAAAGCAATGAACATTGCTGATTTATCTTAGGCAATTCCTCCTTAAAAATTAACAAACCAAGAGATTGTAGCAGACCAATGAAGGATTGGATTGCCTATCTAGAAAAGGTTAAGTACAACCCACTACAGTGTTTTGGTAACGAGATAGTCAAAGAACAAGTGCTAAATAGATTCCACTACTTGACAGCAGAGCCTACAACCCTAGTGCTCCTCTAAAATCCATTTTAACCGGTCCAAGGTTAATAGATGGTTTTTGCAACCTAGCCACATAATAAAAGACACGTTGGGAGGATTAAACTTGTTCCAGGCTAAGGCAAGCCATGGAACATTAGGGGATGAACTTGTCAAAAACTTCCTATAAAAGCTGTTAGTGAATTGCCCCAAAGCCACAAGCATCCTCACTTGGTCTTCACATCATTGGTCTGGATTATAAGATGGAAAATTATCCAACAATAATGTAAATCCTCTCAAAGGGCAATGCCATTGATTATTATGGATGAATATGTTTACCCTTGCTTTAGGAGGCAGGTGATGTCTTAGGCTATATAGTTGAGGGATAAGGATAAGGTACAGAAGGCCCAGTTCGTCTAGTTATCATGCCATACTGAAGTTTCAAGAACATCTCCTACTTAATGCTTGAATAAAAGCTAAACTTGCGGTCTGATTTTGAGAATCTACAAAAAGTTCTAAGAGCAATTGGTTTTCAAATTACAAGCTTAGAAGCTATGACCTTGGGGTGAAAGGTGTGTATCCATTTTTGCCCACAAAGCCTCTTTATCTACCAACAATCCCCATATACACTTAAGAAGGCTGGTTTTATAAGTCACTATTGGGGGAATCAACCCAAGTCCTCATTGAGGCTTAGGTTGAGCTAGATCCTTGCATTTTACCTGAGAGCCCCTATCTTTATTAGCTTTTCTTTGGCATTAAAATTCCTCATCATCCTTTTAATGTCCTTGATAACCCTCTTTGACAAGATCAGATTAGTTATCTAATAAACCTGCATACTATTTAAGATAGTCTTAATCAATTAAAGCCAACCATTAAAGGAAAGGAACCTATTAATCTAGCTATCTATACGTTTACGCTGTCTATCAATGAGTTCTTAATAGTCTGCATAGGTTGGATTTTGAGAAATCACTGGCAATCCCAAGTTTTTAAGGTGAGGCTATCAAGACCAAACCTTGAAAGAGCTGTAAGAGCTACTGCTAGATGATCTGCATATTCCAAAATTATGATCTTACTTTTCTGTTGATTTATCCTTAACCCCGAGATGGAGGATAAGCAGTGAATAATGTCCATAGTAGTCAAGACAGAGGTGGTATTAGCTCCATGGAAAATCATCACATCATATGCAAAGAATATATTGTGTATACCAACCTTTTAGCATTTTTTATGGTATCTTAGAAGAGTTTGGAAGGCTCCCTATTCACTGGAACACTAAAAGAGCTATAGAGTCTCTCTTAAATACTTTCTAACTATTCCCTAGCATGATCAACTTGGTGCTAACTATTGCCTTCCATAATCTCTTTAAACAGTAGATTCATTTCCCATTTTAAGCTGACAACATGGATTTGAGCTTATATTGAGCATACCCATCTATGGCCTTAACTGTCCCCTTACGTATACCCATCTTTTGCCTTCCATTGACCATCCATTCCAGAGATGACAATAGGATTGTGGTAAAAGACTAATGTGTAATCAAATTTGGATGTGCTATTCGGGAAATTTTCCAACCACTTATTATTAATCATGGCTCTATCCAACTTCCTCCTAACAAGATCCCACCTTATCTATTAGACCAGGTAAAGAGATTACCTATATAAGCCAAGTCACTGAAACCCAGTCCACTTACACAATTTCGAAAATCACTACAAAAAGTTATGGATTTAGAGCCTTTAATCCTCATGTTATTAGTTTTGTTAGAGGCCAAAGTACAATTGTCCTACAATCATCCAAGCTGAGTTAACACTAAATTCAAATTACTGAAAATCCTACCATAACTCTGACCTTTAAAACCCAAAATTGGAGGCATAAATCACTGATAAGGGGATTAAAATTTGTCTAAAATGGAAATATAGAACCAAGTGAACTATCTAATTTGTGATTTTAAGAGAATTAATGCTAAAGAAACTAAGATCAAAAGTAATGATGACTTTACCATTATAATGAGTCTCAAAGTTAGATATAATGTATCGGCTTTTATTAAGAAATCACAAACTCTTATTTGGAACACTTTTCAACTTAGGGCTTGTTTGGTATCCATTTAATTTCTTGTTTTTTGTATCTTATTTTTTAAAACACAGAAACCAATAAAAACAACATAGAAACTAAAAAAAACCACATACTAACACAGCATAAAAATCCAAAAAATAACACAGAAATCAATAAAAATATCACAGAAACTAATACACATACACAAAAATAAAAACCAAAAATAGAAACAAAAAGTGATACCAAACATGCTCTTAGTTTCTAACTTCCCCTACTAAAGAATGTTTAACAAAATTAAGAAAATTGGCCACAGCCTTTTGTTTACTGGGATCATTCAATCCTTTAACATTCTAAAAAACTAAAGACATGGTTAAGATGATACCTTCTGTCTAGTAGGGTAACCAAACCTTTTCTGGAGGTATTGCTCATTCCTTTGGGAGATGGAGGCTTCCCCTCAATAGTCAGCTCCTCAATCAATCCAAGAGAAAATTCTCTCTTTACCCTATTCTAGTCTTTTAGATTACTGGAATTGGAAGCACCATACCCCAATCTATCTCTTTTATCTGACCTGCCACCTTAGATCCTGAGAAGTCAATCTCATTTTTCTAATAGAAGCTGACCAATCCTACTGAGTTTAAGCCTTGAGTGACAGGATGGTCTAAAGAAGTTTCCACCTCAGAGACCTTTTCTATAATCGCAGTTGGAGGGGCCATTTGATTAAGGTTCTTACTCTTCTTTTCTTGTCCTGATGTCTCTTTAGATTGAAAATTTATGTCATGAATGACTAGAGAGGGTTAGATGTCACAGTACTTTAGGGATCCAATAGTGTTCACATGACAAGTGATGCCCACCATCCTTTGTTCCTACACTCCCTGTTCCATCCTAGATATGCAGTTTCACCTCATGATCAATTCTTGCATCATTGTAGCTCCCCCTTTAGAAGTAGTGGTAGATTGAATTTCCATTTCCATCACATCCATTGAGAGCTCTGAAGCTATGTCGAGGGCTTAAAAATGGTTAGAGAGGGGGAAATGGCACTCCAAACCTATCAAGCAAAGGCTAGCATCCATAACCCCTTCGGAATCCATCTTATTCTATCTCTATAATGTTTGCAGCACGGTAGGATTGGAAGTGGCTTCCGAGGGAGTCCCCTGGCTTGCTACCTTATATTGAACCACCTTCCCTTCAGTTTCCAGAGCCATGGCTTGGCCAATGTCTTCCTCATTAAGGCTCATCAATTCCAAATAGTCTCTCCTCAAGAATACTCTTGTCAGTCGACTTCCAAAACTAGCCAGTCTGTTTCAGGGGTCTCTATTGATAAGTCATGATCACTTCATCAAGGAAGAGCTCATCGTAGTCATTAATACGATAAATCGAAACTGACTCTAGACGTCCATTCCTGAATAAACTAAAATATAAACTCTAGCAGACCCAATTTTGCCTAGGTGAGTTGTGGTCTCATCCATCTTTATAGAGCTTCTAACCAAACTGGCTAGATGATTGAGGCCATTTATGTTCCAATATTCCAAAGGGATTCCATGCAAGTTAATTTAGATCAACACTTGTTTAAATTTTAGATCCTTGATGATGATACTCGACTTCCAAAGTTAAAGAAAGATGGGCACATTATTAAAGTGCTAGGTACCATTATCCAGAATGGTTTGAGCATCACGAGAAGAGATAAATTTGAAAATGAAGCAACTCTTCTCCGACAGTAGCACATCTTATAATCCATGCGACTTCCAACTCTTTTGAGCCCAGGTACAAATCGAGGGAAAGGCTGGTCTACGCTCCAAGAGAAACCCAACAAATGAAGATCTCTACTTGTTTGCTCCATCTTTGAGAACTGCTAAAGAAGGGCGAGCTACCTTGCACCCATTGTTCATAGAGAGTGGGCAGTAGTGAAGAAAGTTGCTTAGGTCATTGTCACCCACTGTTTGTTTCCACAAGAGGCGAAGCAAGGCAAAACAAAACCCCAAGGCATCACTAGATGCACGTACATAATCAAAAGAGTAAGGGGGTTGAGCCGTATCAGGTGGAGTGGCATACATTGGTCCTACCTTGCGAAGATCAAGGGAGCTTTGAGTAGCCGAAACACTCACCTCTAGCAAGGGAGCCACTGCCATCACTTCCACAAGGGCCAAAGTAGCTAGATTGGCTGAGGAAGCTTCTTGATCAACACTAGGAGGCAGGTGAAGACAAAGGGGAGGGAAATAGTGGAAGTTGGGGTGAGAAGGGTCGGGAAAGGAAGTGAAGGCCAGAGGGACCATCAGGGGTGAGGAAGGGACCAAAGTATAGAAGAAGAGAATGCCTACGGGCCGGCAGGAAGCAATGGAGGCGAGGGGAATGAGAGGCCAAACAGTATCACTCTAACCCATTACCATAATAATATCTTTTCTTTTTCATTCATTCATTTAAATAAAATTTTAATTATTTCATGTGCATCAAATAATACTTACTAGTAAAAAACAATATTACTCTTTATATCAGTAAATGTTCTTTTATTCTATAAATTACTCCTCCTATAAACATTTTAATGCAAAGCATATAATTATACTAAGTGTTTCAATTAGATATTTGAGCAATAAAAAAATACGAGTAGAAAATATTATATTTCTTGAATCTTTTTTCTGAGCCTTCTCCATTATAATGTTGATATGATAAATGTATTGAAAATATTCTTAAATTTTGTCATAATATATTTGCAAGTTTATTTTTATTTGAAACTCTATATCTTCAATTCTGTATAATATTTTAAACAATAAGGCTGAAACAATGTACTTGAATTTTGAAACAAAATAATGCATGTAAATATATATTTTAAATTTTGCAAAATATTGAAACATTATATTTAATATCTTCAAGGATGGAAGTTAAATTAGATTAAATAATGTGTAATTTAAAAGTTACATTAAATCTCACAATTAAAGTTAATTAAGTTACATTAAATATAACAATTAAACTGGAAAACAGATCTAAAACAGGCCTCCATGGACAAGCAAAACTGAAGCAAACTATCTCCAAAATAAGCAACCAATCTTCATGGACAAGCAAAATAGACCTGAAGCAAAGTTAGATCTGTAACAAGAAACAAAGCAGACAGACAAACAAAACAATTACGTTGTCAATCTAAAGCAGATTTAGAACAAGCAAAGAAAAACATATTTGAAGCAGATATCAAACAAGAAGCAACACAAACAGACGAATAGATATATATCTTCCACTCAAGTTCATACTCAATATGTCTTTCCTAACTAGTAGCCACGTGAAAACAACTCCCTACATAAATTTGAATACCAATAGCAAAATGCATGTGGAAATGTGAAAGAGATGTAGAGAAATAGGTATTCATTTGTTAGAGTAGACTGAGATTTGCGAACTTTGAAGAGGAAATATGACCACTCATGACATTTTGAGTATCTAATGATTACAATGCCAAGGTTGTCGTCCAAGAAATTGTCGGTGCATCATGATTCTTCATTAAAAATACAGCAACCCACACACTTCTGCGATGCCACATATATTTGACAACATTTACATGGTAGAACGGAGCAGTTGTTCGACCAATTTCACACTTCACTAACGAGAAACTTAACACTTAAAAATGAGATTAAAGGCTATAAGTAAAATATGCCAATTAAAATTAAATAAGTTTGGTTCTCTTCTGAAGAATAAGATATATATGAATCTAAACCAAGGTCAAGGGTTTGGTTAGATAAGGAATAAAAGTGCATTCCCAAATGGATCAGTATGGCCCGATTCACTATATTTGCACCAATAAGCAATATGAAAAATGTTCTCATACTATCAAATCAAGCTCATAGATATGCATGTTTTCAACCAGAACATCCGTGAAAGCACAGGCCTTATAATATGATTTTTTTGAGAGAATTGAATATAGACATTGAAGAACTTGGAATTTATCATCTAGAAAGCGGCAAAGCAACAAAAACAAGAAATTGATAAAACTGGCTTTCACTAAGGTTCATAATTAAGTCCATAATCAAGAAGTTCACACTTCCTGTAGAGTTTGAATAAATGTAGAAGTGCAGTGAAAGGGAGTACTAGACTAAAAAGCTTTTTATAACACATAAGAACTTCAAGAAACTATCGATCAACCTTCAAGCAACAGATTTTCCAAGTGACACCATGCTTCCTTAGGGTTTCAGAACACTAAGAATGGAGAATTGTGCAATTACAAGACAATGAACGTTGTGACTTCTAAGTAGAACTCGAACTTCAATTAAGATTTTGGACTCCAAAACAAGTAGGCGCAAAGTAGATTACTTTGCTTGTAAAGTTCAGAACATGGAAATCTTCAAAAACCTTGTGCTCATAGAAAAATTGAATGGAACTCAAAGAGTTCTTTCTCTCAGGGCCCATAGGTGCCATAATTATCCCAAAGAAATCTGTATCTTTCGATAACTATCATCATCTATAGATAGCACTAAGGGTCCCTATTATACTAAAACAAAATTATCTTCTACAGAGTTTTTGTAATTACTAGACTTTGAATGGCAGCGCTTAGCATTACATATTTCTATATAGTGCTTTTCATTAATGGCTTTTATGAGTAATGAAGACAGTATATTAATCAAGTCATTCTACAACACAGCTAGAATGCTACAAGTCTAAAAAGAACAAAAGAAACTAGATTATTACCCTAAAATTAGGACCCCTTAGAAAACAGCATCGAGCAAATATTTAAAGACGTTAGTGGCAACAAATATCTTTTGCAATTGGACACGGCCCCTAAATATAAACAAGTTATCAAATAGGCTTCCTCATTATCACAAGAAAAATGTTGAAACTACCAAAATACAAATCGATACCTACATCATTTTCATTCTAAAATTGCCAATCACTGGGTTAAATAGCTACCATTGTCAATTGATGAACCCACTTATGAAGTCATGCACTACTTCAACCAAAACTACTAAGTCCTCTCATCAAAGATAATATGACCATACATAGTTGATGGTTAACAAGAAAATAGCTAAACAATAAGCATAACCTCTTTGAAATTAACAAGGTTGTAAAGTAGACAGCTGATTATTGATAATTTAAGCATACGAGGGTTTCAAAATAGACAATACACTTTTTTCGAATATTATTTAAAAGAGCTTTGAAATTTACTAGTATTCCACTAATTAATAGCTCAGGATTCTGAACTTTTATTAAAAGAAAAAGAGATCCATCAGAAACAATATATTATAGATGTAAGATATAGAAGGGGAATAAATGTCTAAAGCAAAAGCAATTCCCTTGGTTGCGGTGGGCGACCAACCAATCATTGTCATGATTTTATCTCCTAAAGAATTCAAGTGGCACCTTTGATCTTCAATAATAGCTGCCTAACAAAACAACCAGTCCTTTGAATATATAGTCAACACACCATAGAGGGAATCCCCAATAGTGATTGATTTTATTAGCAAAAGAGTGTATGAATCAGCAGGTTTGCATCCAAAACAAACAATAATATATAATGAACAGGAACAAAAACTTGGTTGCCTTAGAATACATCATATGCTGTAGTTGTTTACTAAAATTTGAGGTAAAAAACAACTTAATAACTCACAGTTGACCTTAAATCATTACCAACTTCATTCCTTATGAAGAAAGACAACTCTTAACACTTAAATTCCAACAAAAAATTATGATGGATTTCTTATTCCAAATATAACTAATTCTATCCCATGGAGACAAGGATTATAGAGGATAAATCTCCATAACAATCAACGTAACACTAATATAACTTGAGCTAATTATTAAACAACGTTAATTCTATAGGTATCTCTTTTAAATCCACATTACACACTAAAGAAGAAACTAATTCATTGGTGTATGAAAATTGCTGCATGAAGTATCAATGAACAATTTATTGCAGGTGTTATAGAATCTATGATTTTATAAGATAACAACAGTAATCATTGATGAAAATTATAATCTAAAGTTGCAGACAACTTTAGATCAGTAATGGAAAGAAGACCTGTCACTCACTAAGGAAACCACCATAAATTCATCAAAGATGAAACAGCAATTTAGCCTCTCTCCATGTAATTCGTTTCCAAGTCTTCTGCAATGTTTTCTGTCATGAAAGCAACTCAAAATCAATCAAACAGAAGGGAGGCAGAATCACTAATGAATCCAACCGAAAACATTCAAAAGAACACATAAAATTTGAAGAAAACAACAGTACCTAACCTAATAGATAGAACCAGTTTCTTAGAGGATTGAATGAATCACTACTGTAAGTAATAACAATTACGCGTCTCACAAAAGAACAAAAGCATTTCCACAAAAGGACACAAAACAAAAAATTGATTGAGTAAAATCAGCCGACACACAAATTAATCTGAGACCTAGAAACATGGAAAATTCCCTCTTTCGGATACTTTGTCTCTTCATCACAAAAAAGTGCATTTCTTTCTTATCTGGGAGCATCAGCACCGACTCCTCGACCAAGCATCACACGCCTTTCCAATTACTCCACCATACCGGTTGATGCCTACCAAATAGTGTTGGGAAGCTGCAAACTGCAATCTTTCGAGTGAACAATCTAAGCAAACATGAAAGTCATAAGATCGAGTGATTCCATGGGAACCCATTTGGGGTTAGGAGTTTGAGAGACGAAAAGACCAAACTTTAAGCGGATTTGGCGACAGAAAGTGGTAAAGATACAACGTTTAGTGATTTGCACTAAAATGGTCTTTTAAAACAAAGAAGAAGATATCTTTAGATAAAAAACACATACAAAGAAGATGACGAATCAATGAAGTATTCGTAAGGAAAATGCAAAAAATGAGGGCTTTGATAAACCTAACGTGATGAAACAAAGTTAACTTGGAACTTATAAATTCTAAAGTACAGTATTTCGTTAAAGTTGAACAGTAACAAGGCATATACTCAAAGAAGCCACAAAGTAACTTCATGTCTTCACCCCATCCAAACAGCAAACCGTAAAAAGCCACGCTTTGAATACAATCACAGGATTTTAAATTATCAAATAATGCTAAGTTTGCACAAGCGTGCCAAGAAAAACGAGCCCAAATCACATCAATCACAAAGTTAACACATTAATAGCTTATCAACCACCAAATTAATGATCACGAGGAGTCAAAGTATCTGAAGAAGTCAACAACATTCATCTTTTGCCTCCGATTTTCAGTGGCCGCCAGTACTCGCAGGAAACAAAAATTCAAGCCTGTTTGGTATAGAATTAGTTTTCAATTTTAGTTTTTATCACAAAAATTAAAAATAATAATAGTACAAAAATTGAGAATAAAACATATTATAATTAAAAATTACAATCCACATCAATTCCAAACTTGATTCACAGGGAAAAAGGAAAGAAGGACTCAACTCCTCACAAGGAGTTAGATTTTGGAGGACATGAATATTGTCTGAAGCTCTTTTAGCTTGTAGGGTAAGAGGGAGACATAAATACATAGAGTAACACAACTACATAAAACATTGTAAGACAGGCGTGTGGAGGTGAGGGAGGACTTCAAAGAGGAGACAGGCTTTTTGGTAGTGAGGAATTTCAGAGACCAGAGTGAATATTAAGAACGAAGATCGAGAGAACAGATAGAAGGTATTGCTGACAGAAGAGGAGTGAGCACAAACCCTGCAAAAGTATGGCCCTGGATACAATTGACTGCGTTTATGCTCACTCTCTTCTGTCAATAAACTCCGTCAAAAACTCTTTGTTGCTCGTTACCATCTCTTGAATATCCCACAAATCCGCAAGTAGCTTCATCCATTTAAGGTTAAAAAAAACAAAGAATTATGTAGGTTTTCTGAGAAAAAAAAAACTGAATAAACCCATATTAGTTTTCTTGCTTCAGCACAATCACAAGCTCTATCTTCTCCAGTACCTCTGGATATTCCATAGCTGAGCCCAATTTCTCCTTTTGGGAATGTACCTCTGACAAGTACACGAATAATCAACCTGTAATTTGGTCACTACTTTGTGCAGATGCCATTAAAAGAACTTTAGTCAGAGAAAGAGGGAGATGAAGATGGGGGTGATGTTTTGGGGCAGGAAAAAACCACCTTAATATTCAACTTTAATTGTTTCATCTTTTCTCGCTTTTTCTCGCTCTATCACGGTGTGAAAAAGACAGGGAAAAGTGGGTTCATTGATACTTTACTAATTCCTGTAGCTAACTACCAAAAGTTTTGCCGCCATTTGTCTCTTCTTCTCCCTCCTCTCTGGCTCCTGTTCTTTCCATTGGAACTTGTAGAGCCATGCAATTACTGCAAAATAAATGGTAGCCCCTTCTACCATGTCCGAAATTTCGGTGACTAACCCTTCAATTGCTCTTATCTTTACTAATTCCTCCATTGTTAATGAAAATGTGATTGAGCTGCTTGCTCCTCCTAAAATTTCAATACTCAAATGTGGTTGGTTTGTTTAGCTCCCTTGTTGCTTCTTTGAAGTCAGAACATGTCCGCAATTCTGTTAAATGTATGCAATGATGAGAATCAAGTAGGAAACCTCAATCAGCAATAGCTTTTTGAGTACATAAATGGACAATTTAAAGAGGCTCCACTTTTTCTAAGTAAAAAACACCTAAAGATCATTATTGTTGCTTGTTTGTGAGGCTGCCAAAGTTTTTCTTGTCACCCTACAAAGTTAGTACAATTTGAACTATCTAACGTACGTAACAGATATAATCTGCATCTAAAAACTTTCTCATTTCCATAGAGAGGAGTTTAGCTTGGCCAAAAAGACATATAGTGGTTTAGTGTGAACCAAAAAGAGACAAGTGCAGAAACATTTGCTTTCTTTCATTCGATAATTATTAGTGATCAATGTATCTTAAAATTATAAAATATTTAAAATACTCTTATATATTTTAAATTATTTTATAATATATAAAAAATATTTTAAACATTTTTATAATAATTATATAATGAGGTATTACGCACATTCACCAAACTAAGCTTCAATTTGTTGTACTTTGAATACATATATCTAAATTAACGCCTGATTTAGTGGAGCTTGTGAACAATTTCATTTTGGTTTCTTAATTCCTCTTAATTTGATGTATATATACTAAGTTTTTTGGTTTGAACAACATTATTCACATCAATGTTTTAAAAATTGGATTAAACATCGCATGATTAAGAGATAGGTTTAAAAATTCAATGGATATAAAACTATTATAAAATTAATATTAAAACAGAATAAATTAATAAGATGTATAAATTATAAAAATAACTAAAAATATAATGTATAAATTAAATAGGTAATTAAAATATAAATATAATATATTAATATATTAATATATAATAAATTAATAATAATTTCTATCTTAAATTTAATATAACTTAAAATAATAACAACAACAACATCAACAACAACAACAATAATAATAATAATAATTGTACTTCTAAAACAAATTATGTCTTAATTTTGCCAAGAATTCTAAATCTTCCAACACTATGCAAAGAGCCACTAACTATACTTTCATCAAAATACTTATACTAACATCTTCTGCTATATTTAAACAAAATTATAAATTAGTAATATATAAAATTATTTTCTAAAATAACATATTATATATTTAAAATAAGATAGCAACGATTTTTTAAATTAAAAGAATAATCATTAAAAGGAAAATGTGGGAAGAGTAAAAAACACAATACATGTGCTAGCAAAAGGAAAACACCCATTTATAGAAACCTTAGATTAATACCAAGAGATACTCTCCAGTATTTTGGCAAAGGAAACTAATCCCATTTTTCAAGTTCCATAAGTTTCTAGCTAAATCTTCCCCATCTGTCCATTGATCTAGTAGTAGCAATTTGTAAACACCATATACCACAAAGGGAAAAGACTCCAAGCTCTTCTCATGATCATATTATCACCAGGTAAAGACCAATCTTTTATCAATATCTTGAAGAAATCTTTCTATCTTTTGAGGATTTCACCCACCTCTTGTCTTGCAAGTAATTGCATTGTCAATTGCATCCTTAATCTTCCATCAATGCTAGTAGCCATCAGATCAATTGGGAATCATTACCTCTTCTTACTATTGCTACTCAATTTCTATTAAACAAAGACTAAAATCGTTCCTTCACTACGTGCTTCTATTTTTTTCCATCATTGGCTTCCTTGTTTTGTATTTTCATCTACTGGTCCCTTCATTTACGCATTAACCCCTTCTAAATAATATTCTCTCAATTTCTCTTCCTTAATCACACATCTCACTTCCTCTAGATCATTTGCAATGTTTACGTCCATGGTTCCACTCAAGGTTTCCCCTGTTCTAGTGTAATTTCATACTAGATTTCTGCACCAAGGCTTCCTTATGGTAAGAATAATTGATTTTATTACCTCAGCTCTACTCATACACTTATATCGCGCAAATTGTGATCATTTCTTGACTGCATGCCTACATTTCCCATTGAATAACCTCCTTATCTTATCCTTTTATCAATAGTATTTTCCACCAGATAATATTTGCTTCAATTTGTTACTTTCTTGATTTTTAATCTTTAAAAATTCATCTAATTTTCTTTTGGTCTTCTATAGGGAGGTTTATTTGTAGTTTCACTCAAGATTCTTTGTTACAGACCTTATCTCTACCATTGAACTGACCCCAGAACCAGAGAATTGTGCTTTTTCAACCAATAGGTAATTCCCCTTTCCTCTTTGTGCCCCAGATTTAGAACATGTTTCTTCTTGAGGTAATGTTGTGAGTATATAAATTAAGCTTAACTTATGTGATAATTCTTGTATATTAAATTGTGTGAATTGATTAAGAAAATGTGTAAATTGAAGTTGTATAAATTGAAAATTAGTAAAGTATATGTTTGTATGTGATAAGAAAAATAGGATTAATGAAATTTGGCAAATTTGATGAATGTGATTGTGTGGTTGTGTTAAGTTGTATAATTGAGTTGAATTGTACAAAATGACGTTAAAATGTATTTAATGAAGTTTGGAATATATTAGAATGTGTATAAATGTATTAAAATAATTTGGATTGAATTGAAAGTGTTTTAGTTAAGTTTTGTGTGTTCAAGAGCATAATGACGGTTGTTTGGGAGAGCAATGAAGCTCTTATTATACAACAGATTGATTGTAGAGAAGCATAACAACTGTTGTATAAGATTAACAATGGTGTTGTTGTTCGTCAATGGAAACTATTATTTTAGTCTAAATTTTAAGCTCTAACGGCTATTTCTCAAAGAAAAAAATATTTTAATGCTTTAAAACAATATGCAATGGTCATAAACAATTAGTTTGAGGTTTAACACTTATTAATAGGTGTTTTTACATAAATTTTATGCATTAAGTGTGTAAGAAGCATGTATACAAAGAGATTTAAGTGTTGTTTTAGTTGAACTTTTGTAAATATTGTGAACTTTGTATGAGTTTATGTTTGCATACATTTCTAAGTTGTGCGTGAGTCCCTAAGCACTTAGTTTAGTCAAAAGTGATCTAGTATTAAAGTGTGCTTTGTGGGATGGTTATTTTGTGAGAATAAAATTATTGAGAGATTATTCTTTAGCCTTAAAAAAGGAGTATTATTTTAAGTGATTATCCTTAAGCCATTAAAAAGGGGGAGTATTGTGAAGTTATTCTTTATCCTTAAAAAAGAAAGAGAGAAAAGATATCCTTAAACATTGAAAAAAGGATGTTTGCACTAATGTTTTTTTGTTTTAATAGTAAAAATTCTAAACAAGGTTTGCTAAGGACTAGACGTAGGAAAAAGTAAATATTTCCGAACTAATATAAATCATTTGTATCTTACTTTCTTTCTCTTTTACATTTATGCATTTGTTTATAAATTGTTTAACGTTGTTTATACTATTGTTTATATAGTTTAATTTGATGAATTAGTAATTGAATTTTAAATTTTGCATATTAGAAAATTGGTGAATTTAGGTTTAAGTAACTTTGAAGAATTTTTTAAATTCCTAATTTACCTCATCTTTTAGGTGTTATGGGATCTAACAACTCTAATTACATTTATAATAAATTAAGAATGATAACAAAAAAATATAAAAAAATATTATTATTAAATAAAAGATAAAACCATAATTATGAAATCTTACCAAGCTATATTCTTTTCATCATAAATCTTTCATTGTAGATGATTTGACAAAACTCCTTAAATCTTCATGACAAAATCTAATTTTATTTAATGCATTTGATTATTTTTCTTGTTAGCATGATTTAGGGTAGTTAAGATTAATTTGTTGTGATTGTGATTATTTGATTAGTTTTGATTGTGATTATCAATTAAGATATTGATTCTATTTTTGTATGTATAAATACAAGTGTATCTCTATACAATTGACACACAACAATAAACACAACATACAAAAAAAAAAAAAACAAGTCTCATTACTCTGGCTTCAAAATTTTATAGTATTATTTTCTTACTAATATGGTATTAAAGTCACTGATCCATTAACTAATCGGCCAATCCATTGACCCATACACCTAGACCCGTTTCTTTTTAACATGTTTCCTCCTCTTATTTTCTACACTCACCGTCAATCTCGTCTAGCCTCCCTCCTTCTCTTCATCTATCCGATCATCTCAATCTTCCAGATCTACTACACTACATTATCAATAGAATTCTTATCTTGATTCTTCAAAATTTATCTCCTTTCGAAGGGTCATTTAGTAAAACTCTTGATTATTCAATTCTTAAACCTTTTAATTGTACTTGTTTCATTCCTTCCCATCCTCACAATTGTACAAAATTAAAACCTTATGCTCGTCTATATTGTTTACTTGTATATTACATTAAACACAAAGGATATTACTATTGGAGTATAATTTCTAATAAATTACATATCTTATGTCATGTTACCCTCTAAAAAAATACCATGTTTTAATCTATTTCCAAATTTCATCACTCTATTAAAAATGACTCTTTTTTTTCATTAATTTTTCAATAGAGCTGTTTCTGTTAATTTTTCAATTGAGATGTTTCTGAGTCCTGATACAAGTACTTTTAACGCGATTAACACTAGACTTCCCTCACTTGCTCCTAGTGAACTTGAACCAACTGCTAATCTCGCATTAGTGTTTACATCCACCCTTAACATTAATCTTCGTCATTCCATTTGAATAATAAAAGTTCCTTATTATCTTACTATTTTTCACCATTACTCTACTATTGTAATACTTTATGAGCCTTTTTTCTTATCGTAAGGCAAGTGCTAACCCTCTTTAGTAGTAAACTATAAACGACGAAATTCAAGCTTAGGAGAAAACCTACACTTGGGACTTAGTATATCTTCATTAAGGCCTTTATTGATTACAAATTAATTTATAAAATCAAGACCTGATGTGATGAAACTATTGAATGTTACAAAGCTTGCTTAATAGCCAAAGAATACACTCAAGGATATGGCATAGATTATAAAGAAATCTTTGCTTCATTAGTATAATTAACATCCAGTCATAGTATCTTATCTATAGTTGCAGTTTAACAATATAAACTCTATTATATGGAGATTAAAAATGCTTTCTTTCATGATGATTTAACAGAAGAAGTCTATGTGCTTCCTCCTTCAAGTTATCATTCTCCTCATAATAAGTTTCAATAAGCCTTATATGGATTAAAGCAAGTATCTAAAGTTTGGTTTACCAAGTTTAGTTCCACTCTTATTCAATTTTGGTTTGATTTTAGTCCACATTATGCTTTATTCACTCATCAAACTGATAGTGGTATTATCCTCCTATTGTTTTATGTTGATGATATGCTAATAATAGGTGATGGTGCATATGGTATTTCAACTTCATCGTAATATCCTCATCAATATTTTAAAATGAAAGATCTCAGTTTGCTTAATTATTTTTTAGTCCTTCTAAGTATTTTAAAAATCTAAAGTCTAATTTCATTCTTAAGTCAAGTATGATCTAATTTACTTTCTCGAGGTGGCATCACACTGATAACATAACAGTATCAATACCCTTAGAACTCAATTGCAAACTTACACCCCTCGATAACACTTCTCTTTAATATCCTACTTTATATTTGGAAGTTTAGTTTATCTCACTATTAATAGACCTGATATGTCATATGTTGTTCATTTAATCAGTTAATTTATGTCAGCTCCTCACTCTATTCATTTTTCTATGATACTTTAGATTCTTCGTTATATTAAAGGAACCCTCTCTCCTAGTTTAATCTTTCTTAATAAATTAGTTTTGGTGTTATTTGATTACTCAAACGCTAATTGTGTAGATGATCCAATAGATCGATGCTCTACAACTAGTTATTCCTTCTTTTTAGGAAATTCTCTTATCTCCTGATAGAGTACAAAGTGAATTGTTATTGCTCATTTTAGTAAAAAATCTATGTATTGTTCACTTGTTGATGCTGTATCTGAATTACCTTAGTTACGATGATTTTTAAATAATATGAGAGTGACAAATTCTATAGCAACTATTTTCACTATGATAGCATATGTGCCATCCAAATTTCTTATAATAATATTTTTCATGAGTGTATTAAACACATTGAACTTGATTATAGCTTTTTATGTCACCATGTATATCATGGAATTATACATTTAGTTCCTATCTCTATTGCTAATCAAATAAATAACATATTCATCAAGCCACATTTTCCCACTTGATTTCAACATCTTGTAAGCAAACTCAAGTTGGCATATAACTCTTATATTGAATAAACAACTGACATATTCATTAAGCCACATCTTCCCAATCTATTTCAACATGTCCTAAGCAAATTCAAGTTGGCATCTACTATACTGACATGAGTTCGAGGAAGAGTGCTAGCATGATTTAGAGTAGTTAAGATTAATTTGTTATGATTTTATTATTTAATTAATTTTGATTGTAATTATAAGTTAAAATATTGATTTAATTATTAGTTAAGATATTAATTCTATTTTTTCATGTATAAATACTTGTATTTTGTATAATTGATACTTAATAATAAAACAAAAGTCTCATTACTCCAATTATAAATTTCTGCAATATTCTTTTATTGTTAATACTTCCATAGAAAAATACCTTTGAGATCCATCACATGAAAAAGGCCTTACATCATATTCTCTGTACATGCATCTTCATTATGTAAGTAAAATACATTGAAAAAATAAGTTACCAAATGAATCTATTAAGATACTTATCCCATTGCTAGTAAGAATATTTGTATAAGGCTTGTATAATTTCTCCTTTCCTTTAACGAAGATAAAAAAGTTGAATAACTATACACAAAATTGTGTTCTTAAATGCATATGAAGTAAGATTAGAAATATAAGGCATACATCTAATATCTTTTAAGATAAGATTGATACAATGTGCAGTAAATAGAAACTAATGAATATGCTCATACTTTGATTCTAACAATTACTCAATTGATACATAATTAGTTGTATTATTTGTAACAAAATTAAATACATTATTTGATTTAACCTACTCGATAATTTTTAAAAATATTCCAAACAAAGTACAAGTAATTTTCATCACATCAAAAGTATCAACAAACTCAATAAAAATTGTTTTAATATAAATAATAATAATAAATTGATTAAAGTTTTTTATATTTGATCAGTCTAGTCATCTGCTATAATGGTGCATCCTATTATCTTCCATCTAGATTTATATGAATTTACAATCGACTAACATTCTTTTTTTAATTATTGAAGTAAAAGTGCATGAATTTCATAATAAAAAAGTGCCTTAAATATAAAAATTATTGTTAATGTTATATCTATTACTTCTTGAAAATAATGTGAATTTAATGTATTCAAAGGGATAAAAGAATAATAAAATTATCTTATTCAATCTCTTTTATAACATAAAATAGCATCTTTATCATACCAAATACTTTCTAAACTCAATTGGGAACTGAGATTACTTATTATAAGAAAATAAGAATATATATTATTAATAATTTTTCTTTTTTTTTCCTTATCTAATACTTCTCATCATTTAAAAAAAGCACTACGAGTTTCTATTTTTTTTCTTTTTCATTTATTCTTTTAAATAATTTTTAATCATTTCACATGCCATATAATACTTATAACAAACAATATTATTCTTTATACCATAAAGATGTTTTGTCATTCTATAAATTTCTCGACCGTAAAAAATTATATAACAAAACATACAATTATAATGAGTGTATCAATTAGATATTTAAGTAGCAAAAAATAATGTTATATTGAATCATCTTTATCATAAGTAAATGCTATTATGTTTTTTTAAGTCTTTTCCTGATAATTAAGTCTTCTTCGTTATAACGTTAACATGAAAAATATATAAAAAAATACTAAAAAATTTTATAATCATATATTTGAAATTTTATTTTTTATTTGAAACTCTGAATTTTAAATTCTATATACTATTTTAAACAATAAGGCTGAAACAATGTACTTTAATTTTGGAACAAAATAATGTATTAAATATATTTTTTAAATCCAGAACAATATTCAAACATTGTATTTTATATCCTCAAATATGGAAGTTAAACTAGATTAAATAATGCATAATTTAAAAGTTACAATAAATCACACAATTATAGTTAATTAAGTTACATTAAATATAACAATTACATTGGCGAACAGATCTGAAACAGATTTTCATGAAGAAGAAAAACTGAAGCAAACTATCTCCATGATAAGCAAACAATTTTTATGGGCAAAAAATAAGATCTGAAACAGATCTGTAACAAGAAACAAAGCCAGCAGATGGATAAAACAACGGAAGCATATCTGAAGTAGATCCAAAACAAGAAGCAAAGCAAAATATGTTTGAAGCACATATGGAACAAGAACCAACACAAACAGACGGATAATATATATCTTCTCTTCAAGTTCATACTCAATATGTCTTTCCTAACTAGTAGTCAAGTGAAAACAAAATTTAAGTCCTAATATTCCTTACATAAATTTGAATACCAATATGAAAGTGCACGTGGAAATTTGAAAGAGACGCAGAGAAATAGTTGTTTATTTGTTGGAGTAGATTGAGATCTGCGAACTTTGAAAAGGAACTATGAGTGCTCAAGACATTTTGAGTATGTAATGATTATAATGCCAAGGCTGTCATCCAAGAAATTATCCCTGCCCCATGATATTCCAAGCCGAAAGATTGAATGCCAATTTCATAGTTCACAATAAATTAGCATTAAGTCTTCATTAAAAATAAAGCAAGCCACACAATTCTGTGATGTCACATATATTTGACAACATTTACATGAGTGGAACCGAGTAGCAGGTCGACCAATTTCACACTTCACTAAAGGCTATATGTCAAATATTCCAATTGAAATTAAATAAACTTGCGTCTCTTTTGAAGAATATATATATATATATAAATGAATATGAATGTAAACCAAGACCAAGGGTTTGGTGGGATAAGTAACAAAAGTGTATTCCCAAGTGGATCAATATGACCAAATTCACTATTTATGCACCAATGTGTAATATGAAAAATGTTCTACTACCAAATGAAGCTCAAGATATGCATGTTTTCAACCAGAACATCCGTGAAAGCAAAGGCGATATAATATGATCTTTGAGAGAATTGAATATAGACATTGAAGAGCTTGGAATTTATCATCTAGAAAGTGGCAAAGCAACAAACACAAAATAAATAAATAAATGATAAACCTGACTTTCACTAAGGTTCATAATTAAGTCCGGAATCAAGAAGTTAACACTTCGTGTAAAGTTTGAATAATGTAGAAGTGCAGTGAAAGGAAATACTGGACGAAAAAGTTGTTTATAAAAGATAAGAACTTCAAGAAACTATCGATCAACCTTCAAGTAACAGATTTTTCAGAACACTAAAAGGAGATATTTTGGATCCCTCAAGGTGCAATTACAAGAAAATCTACATTGTGAATTCTAAGTAGAACTTGAACTTCAATTAAGATTTTGGGCCCCAAAACAAGTAAGTGCAAACTAATAAGGGGTTGTTTTGTATGGTTTTTAAAATAGGTTTTGGTTTCTTATTTTTTAAAACACAAAAATCGAGAAAAATAGCACAAAAATCGAAAAAGACAACACACTAATACTACACAAAAATCAAGAAAAGCAATATAAAAATACAAAAACAATACATAAAAATTAATACAAAAACACAAAAACCACAATTAAAAATCACAACCAACAATAATATCAAACGACTTCTAAATTACTTTGCTTGGAAAGTTCAGAACATAGAAATCTTCAAAAACCTTATGCACATAGGAAAATTGAATGGAACTTAGAATTCTCTATCTCCAAGGCCATATAAGTGCCATAATTATCTCAAGGAAATCTACCAATTGAAAGCATCTTTCAATAATTATCATCATCTACAGACAGCACTAAGGGTCCCTATTATACTAAAACAAACTTATCTTCTACAAAGTTTTTGTAATTACTAGATTATTAAGTTTGAATTTGAATGGCAGCATCTAACATTACATATTTCTATATAATGCTTTTCATTAACGGTATTTGATGAGTAATGAAGACTGTATATTAATCAAGTCATTCTACAACCCAGTTAGAATGTTACAATTCTAAAAACAACAAAAGAAAACTATAGTATTACCCCCAAATTTAGGCCATTTAGATAACATCATTGAGCAAAAGTCTTAAAGACGTTAGAGGAAGGAGAGCAACAAATATCTTTTGCAATTGGACACGGCCGCTAACTATAAACAAGTTATCAAAACCTAACACATACAAATTTAACAAATAGATTCCTGATTATCACAAGAAAAATGTTGAAACTACCAAAATACATCATTTTCATTCTAAAACTGCCAATCACCAGCTTAAATAGCTACCATTGTCAATTGATGAACTCCCTTCTGAAGTCATATTCACTACTGCAACCAAAACTACTCCTAAAACCTTCCCATCATAGATAAGCACACAAAAACAATTTAAAACGTACATAGTCAACAGTTAACAAGTAAATAGCTAAACAATAAGTGTAGCCTCTTTGAAATTAAGAAGGTTGGAAAGTAGACAGTTGACTAATGATAAATTAAGTATATGACGATTCCAAATTTGAAAATACTCTTCTCTTGAAGATCATTTAAAAGAGCTTTGAATTGATTAGTATTCCACCAATTAGTGACTCAAGATTCCAGATTTTTATTAAATGAAAAAGAAGTCAACCAGAACAAAAAATATTATAGATGTAAGATATTAAAGAGGGATGAATGTCTGAAAGCAATACCAATTCTCGTAACGACCAACCAATCATTGTCATGATCTTATCTCATTAAGAATTAAATTGGCATCTTTGATCTTCAATAACAACTACCAAACAAAACAACCAGTCGTTTGAATATTTGGTAAACACACAATAGAGAGAATCCCCAATAGTAATTGATTTTATTTTTTTAAAAAAAGTGTATGAATCCGCAGGTTTGCATCCAAAAGAAAAAAGGTTCATACTTAGGTAAGTAAGACCAAACAAAAGTTTAAACACCCATGTAGTTGAACATCGAACTTTGCCCCGATCTCCAGAGGTCATAATTCATATCGTCAAGGTAAAAATCCGAACAGTTTCTTTAGGGCTTAACACCAGCCTCTTCCCTAACAAACAACAATATATATACTGAACAGGAATAAAAACTTGGTTGTCTTAGCATGCACATGCATACATATCTTATTCAATAGTAGTTGAGGTAAAAAAACATCTAAAAAACTCACGGTTGACCTTAAATCATTACAAACTCCATTAAAGTTGAAAAACGACAACTCTAACACCTAACTTCCAACAAAAAACTATGATGGATTTCTTATTCCAAGTATATCTAATTCTATCCCCTGGAGACAAGGAGTGTTGAGGGTAAATATGATACCACCTAGCATCTCTTTTAAATCCACATTAAACACTAAAGCAGAAACTAACTCATTGTTGTATAAAAATTGCTGCATGAACAATTTATTGCAGGTATTTTAGGATCCTACTCTCCAGTCAGTATTCATATAAGAATACATTCATTACTTTCATTCAATACAACCTCTTGCCTTTTTTTGGTAAT
>JAOXYD010060417.1:0-12990 GCA_028565735.1 Pinacopodium congolense
TCTTGAAACTTCCAGATCACTTGAATTGTCATTAACTTCAATTTTGACCTTCAAACTCCAAGCTTTCCATAATGGATTCTTCTTGAAACATACCTAACTTTAAGCTTAACATCATAAATTCAAACCATTAGTGATTAAGCATATTTTTTTATCATAAAAACCATGATTGGAACCTCCCATGGTTCAACAGAAAGTAGCTTTTAATTCAATATTTTTAGGAAAGACAAATGCCTATAGACAAGAACATGATATATGCATCTAATAGAGGGACATTAGTAAATAGTATACTCGAGGATGCAAAGAATTTGATAGCAACCATAACAACTAATTCATAGTATTAGGGTACTAGAAATAACATATAATCTTTTATGAAGCAGGTTAAGGAAGTTGTTATGTTGAATTTGGAGCAAAAAGTCGCTAATCTCACATTCTTAGTTAAGAAAGTGGTAGTTGGCAAAGGAAAAGCCAAGATATGTGGTATTTATTCATTTTTCAGTCATTCTATAGATATTTGTCCCACATTATAGGATGTGTAGCAAGTCCATACCATTAGAGGGTTTCAGGGACGGTAAAGGAGGTATGGTCCTTATGCTCTTACTTATAATTTAGGGTGGAAGGATCATCCTAATTTCTTATATAGGAATAACTAGTAAAGGAGTTGTTCAAATGTTTGACCTTCTACCTCCTAGTAGCAGTAATGGTTTACCTCTCCATGAATATTTTACCAAGTTTAGCCAAATTTTTGACTTAGGCTTCCATTTGGAATGTCATTGGAGGAGAAAATGAAGATTTAGATATAAACACTTTTATTTCTAATAAAAAATCAGAACTGGTTTGAAGAATTTGGAAAATCAAGTGAGCCAGATAGCATATATAGTAGAAAAATTACAATCTCAGGGTTCTTCCAAACTTCCCAACCAAATAGAAAGGAACCTCAAGAAGGATGCATGTGCTATTTCTTTACCAAGTGGCAAGAAATCGAAGGAGCCTAAGAAGAAGAAACAAGAGCAAAGGAAAAAAAAGTGGAAGCAAAAATAGTTCCAAAAAAGAGGAAGGATGAATCACCTCTAAAGTTAAGTGGCACATCTCATGTTATTGCTAACCAATTTTTTATTCCTTTTCCTAGCAGATTAGTAAAGAAGAAGTAAAAGGAGCAAGAAAGAGGGCTATTAGGAGTTTTTTGCAAGGTAAAGGTGAACATATTTATACTTAATGCTATTAAACAAGTGCTATGCTATGCAAAATTTTTTTAAGGAGCTATACACAAATAAGCAGAAGTTGAAGAGTGATGAAAGAATCAATATGGGACATAATGTATCGGTTGTTTTACAAAGGAAGTTTTCACCTAAATATAAGTATCTTGGTATATTTACTATCCCATGTAGAATATATAATAGGAGATATGGAAGATGCATGTCGGGCTTAGAAGATTCAATTAATGTGATGCCCTATTTTATTTTCAAATCTCTTAATTTTGGTCCTTTAAAAGAAAGTCACATTGTTATTCATTTAGTTGACTGTCCTAACACTTATTTAGAAGGGGTTATTGAGGATTTATTAGTGTGGGTAAATGAACTTGTTTTTCTTATAGATTTATATGGGTTGGACATGTAGGATGAGGAGTCTTCCTCTTTTATTTTATTAAGGAGACATTCTTAAAGACATCCGCATAAGAATTGATGTCCATAATAGAGTTTTGAACTATGGAGTTTAACGAGGAAGTAATAAGATTCAACATCTTCGATGCTATGTAATATCTCATTGATTATGATTTAGTCACAAGGATAGATCTTATTAACTCATTAATAGAATAGTTGTATTTTGTTTCTTCTAATAATCCCTTAGAAATAGTTTTGACTACTCCAATGAAGAAAGAAGTATACAAGAACTTATAGAAACATTTTAAGCTAGGAGGGGAGATGGAGGAAATGGTTTCTTCCCTAGAGACACTTCCTTATAAGTTCGACAGATATGCAACTTAATTCTTAGATTTTCTTGTTATTACTAACCAATTGTTATCTTTGTTGTGCAAGCCAGTGAATTATCATTGAAGCCATTACTCGATCATTTTAAGTACATATTCCTAGGAGATAACAATACTTTATCTGTAATAATAGTATGTGACCTTACTACATGAAAATAAGATAAGCTTGTTTGAGAATATAAGGTATCATTAAGGTGGATTGTTGTGAATATAAAAGGGACTAGCCCCTTATTTTTCATTCATAGAATTTTCTTGGAAGAGGGTATTACCTTGGGAAGGTAAGTATAAAGGGGACTCAACCTCCCAATAATGGAAGTGGTGAAAAAGGAGGTGCTCAAGTTTTTAAATGTGGACATTATCTACCCCATTTCAGATAGTAAATGGGTTAGCCCTTTACAAGGACTTCTTAAAAAGTTAGGGATCATTGTGGTAGAGAATGGTAATGGAGAGATGGTACCTACTCAAATTCAAAATAGAGAGAGAGCTTATATGGTTTATCGAAAACTAAATTTTATGGGTTGAAAAGATTATTTTCCATTATCATTTATTGATTAAATGCTTGAATGTCTTATTGGTCATGCTTACTATTGTCTTCTTAATGACTATTCAAGTTATATATGGGTGTTCATAGCTCCAAAGGACCAGGAGAAGACAACGTTCACATGTCCATACAAGACAATGGCCTACTGTCGCATGCCATTTGGTTTGTGTAATGCTCCTGCCATCTTTCAAAGATGTATGTTAACTATATTTTCTAACCATTTAGAGAAAATCATAGAAGTTTTCATGGATGATTTTACTATTCATGGAAATTATTTTAATAAGTGTTTAGATCACCTCATCTTAATGCTTAAAAGATGTTTAGAAACTAACCTTATTCTTAATTAAAAAAAATGCATTTTTATGATTCAATAGGGGATAGTTATGGCTAACATGGTTTCATAAAAGGGATTAAAGTAGATAAAGCTAAGATAGATCTTGTTCATTCTTTACCTTAACTCGTCATTATATAGAAAGTGTGTTTTTATTCTTAGCCATATAGGATTTTATCACAAGTTTATCCAAGACTTTTTAAAGATTGTATAACCATTGTGTAGGCTATTTCAAAATTTTTTTGATTTTATGTTTGATGATGAGTGCAAGAAAGCATTTCACCTTTTGAAGGGGAAGTTGGTCACTATGCCAATCCTAGAACAATCCAATTGGAATCTTCCATTTGAACTCATGCATGAAACTTCCAATCATACTATAAGAGCATTTCTGGGTTAGCAAGTTAAGAGGACTCCTCGTGTCATTTACTATGCCTCTATGACCTTGAAGAAAGCTCAATCGAATTAAACAACTATAGAAAAAGAACTTAATGTTGTAGTTTTTCATTAGATAAATTTAGGTATTATTTTTTAGGAACTAGAATTATTTTTTTATTATTATCATACAGCATTGAAGTACTTTCTGTCTAAGAAGGAGATGAAGCTGAGGCGTATTCGTTGGATACTCTTGCTATAAGAGTTTGATATGGAGATTAGAGATAAAAAGGGGATAAAAATAAGGTTGCAGATCATTTTAGTCGATTAGTTAAACATACTATTAGTAACACTCCCATCAATCATAATTTTTTAAATGAGAAATTGTATATAGTAAACATGAAGACTCTTTGGTATGTGTACTTGGTGAACTTCTTGTTACTCAATAGTTTTCCCATTGATTTCACCAGGGCACAAAAGATCGAATGAGAAGTCAAGCTAAAAACTAAACTTTAATGATTTATACTTATGGAAACGTTGTGCTAATCAAGTGAATCACAGGCGTGTATCTCATGATGAATTTCATTCTATTTAAACCTTTTTTTCATTCTTATATAGGTGGAGGACATTTTGGACTAAAAAAATTAGCTCGCAAGGTCGTAGAGAGTGAATTTTACTAGCCATCTCTATTTAAGGATACTTATGAGTTTTGAAAGACTTGCAATAATTGTCAAAGAATAGGTACACAAGGAATGAAATGCCCCAAACTCTAATCTTAATTTATGAAATTTTCGGTGTTTGGGGTATGGATGCATAGGAACCTTTCCCTCTTTTTTTGGTTTTCAATATATTCTAATTGTTATTAATTATGTTTCAAAAAGAGTGGAAGAAAAAGCCACCCAAACTGATGATTTTAAAGTGGTTGTAGAATTTCTAAAATCTCACATCTTTGCTAGCTTTGGGTTTCTAAGATCTATCATCAATGATAAGGGGGAACATTTTTACAACAATACAATTGAAGTTATCCTATATAAATACCAAGTGGGTTATAGAATTTCTACAAACCAGGAATAATCCTAAAACAAGTGGGCAAGTTAGGATATCCAATAGAGAGATTATGTCCATATTAGAGAAGACAGTTAATCCGAATACAAAAGATTGAAGTTTAAGCATTAATGATGCCTTATGGGCATATAGAACAACATATAAAACACCAATTAAGATGCCTCTCTATAAGCTGGTGTTTAGGAAGGCAGCTATCCACATATAGAGTTGGAACATAGGGCCTATTAGGTTGTGAAGCAATGCATCATAGATCTTGATGTTATTTATGCACATAAGAAGTTACAGTTGCAAGAATTAAAGGAGCCACATTATGATACCTTTAAGAGTGCTTGCAATTACAAAGAGAAGACTAAGGCATTTTATGATAAGCACATCTTAAGGAAAATATTCAGTGTTGGTCAAAATGTTCTCCTCCATCACTCTTAACTCAAACTTTTTCTAGGAAAGTTATATTTTTGGTTATCTATTAAGGCTAATTTATCTAAATTAATTACCAATTTAATCAATTGAAGCACACTTTACTTTTAATAGTTTCAAAATAACTTTCAAAAAGTATACCGATCACAAGTAATATAATAGAATATTTAAGATCTAAATTATCATTCCCACAGGGATTCCAAATTAAACATACTAAGTCCATTAGATCACAATTATCTAGAGAGGCTAAATTGAATGAAATTACTAGTTAAAATTACCAAATTAAGTTAAAAATGTCAAGTTATGCAAAGATGACTAAGATTGAGCTTAAGGATTGCCTAATGGATTAAATGGCTAAAGAATTAGTTTTCAATGTTCTAAATGGATTAATTAAGGATTGAGAGACATGTCTTAAGGTCACTTCACTAATTCAAGGCAAGGCTATGGTCAAGTCAATACCTTTTCTTTAACTTTCCTAACCTATGGTTTAGTCCACCTATAGAATTAAGAAGTAGATTTAAAGTTTAAGAAGCTTAGCCTAAAAAATTCCAAACCCTCAATATTAATCAAATAATGGTCATATATTGATTAAAATCCTGTTACTTATTGATTGTTCCAATGATTAATGCATTTGGTCATATGTCCTTAAGCATCTTTAACCTTTATCCTAAGTGATCAAGTTAAGATAAGGTTTAAGCATTCAAACTAAGTAAAGACAACCTTCAATCATGCACCAAAATGCATTCAACACATATTCAGATCATTTACTAATCATTCCTTAACCAAAAATTAATTCAGCCACTCATTTAAATCAAGAAAGAAACCATATTGATCGTATTCTTAAACATATAAGAACAAAGAGTGGATTTCAATGTAAAAACAGGTTTAGAAAGCACCAAATCTTAATACAAACATATTTACAGATCTGAATCACTTGTTTAAGCTGTTACAATCCTAAAAAACAAGCTTAAATCTACAAAATAACATAAAAAAAGATGAAGAACATAAGAAATAAGCCATAAGACTAGAGAGGATCAAAATGTTTGCTCTAAAAACGTGTTTTTTTGTGTCTTTTCTCTTGTTTTTGGCTTCAGAATCTCAATATATATATTTAGAGCAAGTTGGAGGCAAGTTGCACAAGTTGTAGCCAATGGGAGAAGGAGATTCAGCTGGAAATATTATGATAGGTACCTAAATGACACTTGAAATAGACCTAAATGGTGCCGTTATACTCCCATTGTTTAGATCCCAAAACAGGCTTAAACACAAGTCTTCTTGACTTAAATGTGGGTTGCATTTGAACTGTTGTTTTAATCTTGTTTTTGCTCCAACCTTCATATTTTGGTTGATTTTAACTTCATTTGGGATATAATCTGCAAATTAAACAATTCAAAACACAAATTAAATAATTAATCATCAAGATAGGATGAATTTATATCAAAACATCCTGAAAATTACTATGAAATAAATCCCTATCAATTATGTTCAAGATAGACAAGTCCATTGGTAGTCTCCCAAGTGTATCCTTATGATGTCATTGAGATTAAGAGTGAATAGATAGGGAAAGAGTTTCAAATTAATACGCATCATCTTAACCACTATTTTAATGGATACTAAGTCATAAACTTAGGTGATTGAGCTTGAAGCTCTAAATAATTTTTATTAATGTGTGATAAAAGGGGTCAAACTAAGGCCATAAACAAGTGCTTATTTGGAGGCAACCCAACCATTCTTTCAATTTTTATGATTTTCTCTTCATTAGATAGGATTTGGTTATTTTTTAATTGAATGCTTTATTTTCTTTTATTTATTTTATTTATAGGTGCTTAGGTGAGTGGGAATCTTTTCCACTAATGCCTTTCATGGTCTCCATAAGTCGTGGGAATATTCTTATTCCTCTTCCACTTGTTGTGTTTATTTTGAGTCAACTCATATCTACTGGCTACTAACACCGCTCTTTAACTTTGACCATTTGGTTTGAAGCCAGTGGAATGAATGATAACTTACTCACTTTTTAATTTTTAAGCACACTTTTTCTTTTTGATTTTTTTAGGAGTCAAATTGATAGAGTTTTAATGGTTAATTTACTGAATTATGACCCTTCAAATTGAAACTTAAAAACAGTCTTAAAACCAAATCAAACTCACCAAACTTAAAGAAAACACATCAAACTTGATTCAAACACACTTCTAACACTTCAACAGTTGATTTATTTAATCTTAACACCAAAATTAAAACCAAAACACACACAATTACCTACCTAACTTGATAATCTTCCTAGTTCAATGAGGATTGAACAGTTAAAGAGTCTCAAAAGACTCCTCAACTGAACTAGGCACATACAACTTCACCTTTTGCCTATTAACCTTGAAAGATGAGTGACCATTGCTAGCTTAAATTGTTCCAAATAGATAAATCTTGGTCACATTATAAGGGCTTGTCCATCGAGATCTCAATTTCCTTAGAAATAACTTCAATCTTGAATTATATACCAAGACCTTATCACCAACTTTGAAGTCTTATTGAATGATATGCTTGCCATGCCATCTCTTGGTTCTTTCCTTATATAATTTAGAGTTCTCATAAGCTTCAAATTGAAACTCATCCAACTCATTCAATTGCAAAAGTCTTTCTTCACCGGCCTTTCTTGAATCAAAATTAAGAAAATGAATAGCCCAATAGGCCCAATGTTCTAATTCAACTGGTAGATGAAAAGCTTTACCATAGACCAACTTGTAAGAAGACATTCCAATGGGCATTTTAAATGCAGTTTGATAGCCCTATAGTGCATCATCCAACTTCATTAACCAATCTTTCCTTGAAGAAATAACGGTCTTTTCCTAAATTCTTTTAATTTCCCTATTCGATATTTCAACTTGACCGCTAATTTGAGGATGATAAGATGTAGCAACCTTATAGGTAACACCATATTTAGCTAGGAGGGATTCAAATTGTTTGTTACAAAAATGTGTTCCTCTATCACTTATAATAGCCCTAGGTGTCCCAAATCAAGTGAATATGTTCTTTCTAAGGAACTGAACTACACCTTTTGCATCATTGATTGGAAGTGTAACAGCTTCAACCCATTTACTTATGTAATCAACTGCCACTAAAATGCATTGCTTAGAGTTTGATGAAGGGAATGGACCCATGAAATCAATACCCCATACGTCGAATATTTCATAAACCAAAATGTTGGTTAGAGGCATTTCATGTCTCCTAGAGATGTTACCAACCCTTCGATAATTCTCGCAAGATTTTACAAATTGAAATGCGTCCTTAAATAAAGTAGGCTAATAGAACCATACTCAAGTACTTTGTGTGCAGTCCTAGTAGAGACAAAGTGTCCTCCAGTCTCTTTTGAATGGTAATGACTTAAGATTGAAGACACTTCTTCCATAGGAACACATCTACGAATAATTCCATTAGCATAATTCTTGTAGAGAAAAGGGTCATACCATAGATATCGCTTGACTTCAGAAAAGAATTTCTTCTTCTGTTGGTAAGAGAAGTCAAGAGGAATCACATTACCAGCCAAGTAATTAACTATATCCACATACCAAAGTAAAGTAACCATACCTAGCAAGGGTTCATCAGGAAGCACCTCCTTAATGTCTTAGCTCTCTCCTTGCTCCATTACTTCCTCATTCAAACGAGATAAGTGATCAGCTACAAAGTTTTCCTTACCTTTCTTATCTAGAATTTCAATATCAAACTCCTACAATAGGAGAACCCAACGAATCAATCGTGGCTTAGCATCAGGTTTATTCATCAAATACTTCAATGCTGAATGGTCCGTATAAACAATCACTTTTGAAAGCATACTAAATAGGACCTAAATTTATCAATTGCAAAAACCAAAGCTAACATCTCCTTCTCAGTAGTGGTGTAATTCTTTTGAGCATCATTTAATGTGCGACTTGCATAATAGATTGGATGGAAAAGCTTTCTATGCCTTTGTCCAAGTGCTGCTCCAACTGCAAAGTCACTCGCATCACATATTAACTCGAAAGGAAGAGACCAATCTGGTGATACCAAAATAGATGCACTTATAAGTTTTGCTTTCAACACTTGAAAAGAATGCTTGCATTGATCATCAAAGTTAAAAATTTCATCCTTAGTTAAAAGCTCAGTAAGGGGCTTAGCTATCTTAGAAAAGTTCATAATGAATCCTCTGTGGAATCCAACATGTCCAAGAAAACTTCTAATTACTCTAACTGAATTTGAAGGGGCTAATTGAGCAATGACTTCAACTTTTGCTGGATCTACTTCAATTCCCTTACTCGAAATCTGGTGCCCTAGCACTATGCACTCTTGCACCATAAAATGACATTTCTCCCAATTCAAAACTAGATTGGTTTCTTCACATCTCTTTAACACCTTCTTAAGATTCTCTAAACATGCATCAAAGGATGTACCAAATACGGAAAAATCATTCATGAACACTTCGATGCATGACTCAATCATATCTGTAAAGATGGCTATCATACAGCGTTGAAAAGTAGTAGGGGCATTACACAAGTTAAAAGGCATGCGAAGATAAGAAAAGGTGCCATATGGACATGTAAAGGTTGTTTTTTCCTGGTCCTCCAGGGCAACAAGAATTTGCAATTAACCGCTATATCCATCTAAAGCACAATGAAAGCTATACCCAGCTAACCTCTCTATTACTTGATCAATGAAGGGTAAAGGGAAGTGATCCTTCCTAGTGGCGTCATTCAACTTACGATAGTCAATGCACATATGCCAACCAGTCACCTTCCTTATGGCAATTAACTTCTCTTGTTCATTCTTCATGACAGTAGTTCCTCCTTTCTTTGGTACTACTTGAACAAGACTAACCCATGTAGAGTCAGAGATAGGATAAATAATACCTACATCAAGGAGTATAACTACTTCATTCTTTACCATTTCCTTCATATTCAGATTTAACCTACGCTGAGGTTGGACCAAAGGTTTGCTTCCTTCTTCAATGAATATACGATGTGTACAAACGGAAGGACTTAATCCCTTAATGTCTGCTAAGGTCCATCCTATAGCATTTTGATGCTCCCTTAACACTCTCAACAGTCTTTCCTCCATTGTATCACTTAATGATGATGAAATGATAACAGGTAATTGAGATGGAGGTCTTAGAAATGCATACTTCAAATTAGAAGGGAGAGGTTTGAGTTTAAGCATTGGAGGCTTTTCCATTGATGGTTTAGGAAGTGTTCGAATTGGCTTATCTAAAGGCTCAAACCTTCTAGATTGTATCCAATTAGACGACTCCTTTCCAACTTCCAATTCCCTTATTACTTCCTTTACTTCCTCTTCTTCTTCTTTCTCAGCATTCAAATGAATCAAAGCCTTTTGCAATGTATCTGAGCAAAGGTAATTAAATGGATCACTTGGAGTAGAATAAACTCCAATGAAGTTGCATGAATCAAGGGTGGATAAACGCTTCATTGCACTAAACACATTAAACTCAATCTCTTCATCTTAAAGTCTGAGAATGAGTTTTCCACCATATACATCAATTAGTGCCCTAGCTGTGACCATGAATGGTTGTCCTAAAATTATAGGCACTGTACTATCTTCTTTTATATCCAAGACAAGAAAATCGATAGGGAATATGAACGTATCAACCTTGACTAGCACGTCTTCAATAATCCCTCTTGGATATGTCACCGATCTATCAGCTAACTGTAATGAGACAGTAGTGGGTTTTGATTCTTCTAATCCTAGCTTCTTGAATATTGATAAGGGCATCAAATTAAAACTTGCTCCTAAGTCCATCAAAGCCCTATCAATTTGCAAGCTACCGATTGTACAAGGAATGGTAAAACTACCAGGGTCCTTAAGCTTTGGGGGTTACTTCTTTAGTAGGATAGCTGAACATTCTTCATTTACCTTAACTGTCTCATATTCCTCTGACCTTCTCTTCTTAGATAAGATTTCCTTCAAGAAATTCGCATATAAAGGCATTTGAGCAATTGCTTCAACAAATGGAATGTTGATATGAAGCTTCTTAAATAACTCCAAAAATTTCTCAAATTGCTTATCTAAGTGAGTACTCTTCAACCTTTGAGGGTAGGGAATCCTAGGCTTGTATGGTTGAACATTTGGATTAGCAAATAGCCTAGGTGGCTTGTCTACTTTCTCAACCTCTTCATCCTTATCTTCGTTCCTCTCTTCTTCTAGTACTCTCTCTCTTCTATCATGCCCTCCTTTTGATTTATCTTTCTCATGTTCCAATATTATCTGCTTCCCCTTCTCTTCTGCTTTCTTCCTTTCACTTTCAACTTACTTTCCACTTCTAAGAGTAATTGCTTTAGCATGCTCTCTAGGATTGGCTTTGGATGTGCTTGGAAGCTTACTGGGTAGCCTTTCTTATAAGAGTTGAGCAATTTGTCCAACTTGAGTCTCTAAGTTCTTAATTGATGCTTCATGGTTCTGCATGCGAGACCCATTTGATTAGATATATACTTAAGCACTGTGTCTTCAAAGTTAGGCACTTCTCTTTTATGTTGAGGTGGAGTGGCTCTAAAGCCAGGTGGAGGTGGTCTTTGAGGATTGGGATGAGGTTGTTGAGGTGGTTGCAAGTAGTTCTAAGTGTTACTCCATGAAAATTTTGGATGGTTCCTCCATCCAGGCTTGTAAGTGTTTGAATAAGGGTTTCCTCTTTGTCTATTAAAGTTACTAACAAATTGGGCTTGTTCAAGTTCTCTAGCAAAAGGAATTCCTTCTTGACACTCCAAAGATGAATGGGAGGTACTACCACAACTTTCACATTCATTCCTATAGGAACTACTAGCACCAGTCATCACTATCTTCTTGTTTAGTACTTCCAATTGAGCAGCAAGAGCTACTGTATCATTAACTGCATGAAAACCATATAGCTTCCTTGAATGGCGTTAAGAATGGTACTGAAAGCTATTTATCGCCATATCCTCAATCAAGTTATATGCATCAGTGGCAGCCTTTTTTATTAAATTTCCTTCAACTGCATCATTAATGGTGCAACAAGTTGAAGGAGTCAATTCAGTGTAAAAGATGTCCACTTGTTGCCATGTATTGAATCCATGACTTTGACACTTTGCAAGCATCTCCCTAAATCGTTCCCACGCCTCGTACAGACTCTCATTCTAGTATTGCATGAATGAGCTAATCTCAGTTTTCATCTTAATTATCTTAGCAGGTGGGAAGAATTTAGCTAAGAACAACGTCATCAGTTCATCCCATGTAGTAATGGAACCAGGCTGAAGAGTAGATAACCAATCTTTTGCCTTATCTCTAAGTGATAGAGGGAAAAGTCTAAGCCTAATTGCATCATCAAAGACTCCGTTGCTCTTAAAAAGTTCACAAATATCAAGAAAATTTTGCAAATGTTCATTGGGATCTTCTAAGGCTGAACCTCAAAATTGTGATGACCTAACCATATAAATTATGCTATGAGGGATTTCAAAATTGTTTGCATTGACCTTGGGCCGAACAATGCTAGCCACAGGTCTACTTCGGTTCCCTAAAGCTAAGTCCATCATGGTTGGTTCTCTATTTTCTAAGTGAGGTCCTAACACTACTTGTTCTTCGGGATTCATCTTGACAGGATCAAGTTCAGTGTTAGTGTCACTCGATGTTCCTAAATCTAACGGATTAGATGACGTCGTACGAGTTTCCTTCTTCTTCTTCCTTAATGTGCGTTCAAGCTCTAGATCGACATTTACTAGCTTGGGATTGCTTCCCCGAGTATGCATACACGCTCAAAATAAATTCTAAATAAAAGAAAATAAACAAACAAAGCAAATAAAAGCAAATAAACTAAGGAAAAAGCAAATAAGGCACACAAAACAAAATAACAAGCAAATAATTACAGAAAAATTTAGAAAAATTATTAAAAAAATTCATACAAATCCTAAAGTAATTGACACCAATTTTTCTAATATTAAGGTTGCTCAAATCCTTGGCAACGGTGCCAAAACCTTGTTGCATTGGTTAGGTGACTTTAAAATGGCAGGTCATTTTGAAATGATTTTTACTTTAAAACCAACGGACTTTTAAGGCAAGTCTACTGGTCGAATCAAGTAATAAAGTGGAGTAATATTTCAGACTCCGAGTGTTGAAACCATGGAGAATTAGTTACTTAATTACTAGGTTGATTGGATTACAATTATTTAGGTAAATTTTAGAGAAATTGATTAGAAATTGGAAAAAAGGCTTAAAGTTGGCTAATTTGGCTTAAACACTTTAAAAATGATTTTTTATTGCTTCTGAAAAATTCTTAAAATTACCAAATGTGTA
>JAOXYD010060448.1:0-12988 GCA_028565735.1 Pinacopodium congolense
GGTTGGTGATTAATATTTATATATGTGTAACCCTTTGTTAGGTTGGTGATTAATCTTTAGATTTATAAGGATTATGAGGTAAGACTAGAATAGGGAGCTTCCACCTGGTTTTAATGATGACAAAACAATCTTGCTTTTAATATATTTTAGTGTGTTTGATGATTTGGAAAGATATCTGTAAAGAAAAGGTTTAGAAGATAAAATATGGAGCATTGGAACTTAAAATGGGGTTTATGAAGAACAAAAGAAAAAGGCTTAAGTTAAAGATCAAGATAAAATTTTAGTAGGTTATATGCTATAGTTTTTTATGTAATCTGATCTTAGTTTTCTCACTATGTTTAAAGGTCTAAAATCACGTTGTATTAATAATTAGTTTTTATGCACATAGGTCACATAATTAAGGGGAATTACATGGGAAATAATTTTAAATACTTATCTTGATACAATATAATATTTTTAAGGAAGTATTTTGATGTGTATATGTATATTAGATAAGGTTTTGAGAATTTTGATTTGAACGTGTTAAAGTATGTTAAGTTATGCCAAAAAATCAGTTTAGTATGGAACTGGTTGATCAGTTGAAGGCACTAGTTAATCAAAGACTGATTGAAAAATGACTCAATGAATCATACAGTAACAGTTAGTTTCAACTAATAAGAATAAACTAAGAGATTTTTAATGGCACCCAATAGTTATAAATAGCCGGTAGGCGTATTTTCACCTATAATTAGGTGCATTAGTTATGGATTTAAGTGTAGTGAAATACAATTACAATCGTTTGAGGAAATTTAAGTATTTATTTACAAATTTTGGAGTTATTTTTTATATGTTTTAGTATGTATTCATCTATGTGTGATGAGAGCCCCTTCAAGCACTTTAAAGAGTTAGGAAAGAGCTTCTGAAATAGTGTATTGGAAAAGGGAAGTTGTAAAGTGGTTATTTTACTCCTTTCTTTCCTATCTCTTTTTTTTTTCAAGCATATTTTATTACATTCTACATTATTATTATAAATTATTTGTTAAATTTAATTAAGCTTTTGTACAATTTTTAGAAGGATTTTTTCAATTAGGTGTAAAGACTTAAAAAAGCTTAGTGTCAACAAATTAAACCCCTATTAAGTGTCATATAGGGAAGAACAAGTGGTATTAGAGCCTAGGTTTTACATAGGACTTATTCTAAAATTTAGTGACCAAAGATGATAATATGACATAGCATAACATGTATTCATGTAAACCTTGCATCGTCATTACCATGTACAAATACGAAATATAACATATTTTCAGATATCTTTTACTATATTTGGATTGTTTTAAGTAAGCCGATGGAATCTATAATTTCGAGGATAAGAGTAAGGTCTAAGGCAAGAATTGCATGTTTTTGTGGCTTGACACATGTCGTATGGTGGAACCCAAAGTGTCTACATTTCCTGTGGCCGCAAAGGTCATTCACTAAAAAAAATTGTAAAAGATTAAAAAGAAAGAAGAGAGAGAGATTGAATGATGGAGAATTTGAAAATCTTCTCAAAATCATCCAAAATCTAAGGTGTGAAATTTAAAGGACGGTCTTTTCACTGACCAAAAATAGATGCCCTTAAGCTTTTCTTTTATTCCTAAACTTTTGGGAGCGTCTCATCCCCCTACTTTATTATAAGTTTTAACAAACGTGAAATCTAGCAAGTACAAGTCTTCTTTCAGTATTAGCTAACACTGATTTTGATATTAGAATGAGAAAAACTCTCTCTGGCACTAATTAAAAGTCTTGCATTGTTATGATGTCTATATGCTAATCTTGATAAAGCTTATTTTTAGACCATGACCAGTAGCTAAGACTTGCAGTCGGTGTCCGTCAATGGCCATAATTTTACTTGGGAATGGTGCCAAAAGAGAACGTTGTAGACGACCAGCGATCCTGGCAAGTCAAGAACAACCTTTTAGATGGTCGTAGTCTAATGTTTCCAAAACCATTTGGTCTAAATTGGCCTCATTAGATGCCCCTCGACTAGGTGGCCTTTTCTATCTATATTTGATGAGTCCTTGTCTGCCAAGTTCTTGATCCGTTATATCGCCAATACCTTGGAATCAATATCATGTTTTCAATGATTTATGTATATGTAAATATATTTTGTTTTCATATCGTGTTCACATTTAAGAGAGTATGGAATTGGCAGGGGTAAGAGTTTCTATAAATGACCTTCTTGAATTTCATGGTTTAATGCGGTGGTAAGAGGAAAGATTAAACAAGTGGGTGATAATCGACACTCCTTAACTGGTACCAGTGACGATCCCTACGTAAGAATTTGGTCCTATTCATGCACTAAGGTTTGAATTGAATAAAAATATGCGCATAAGTACATTGAAATAACAGTCCAACGACATACATAATTACTATCAAGAAAACGGTAAAAACAAGACAAGAACATGGGAGTTTTTAACTTAGGATGCTTTGTTCTTGGCATTCATGATCATGTGCTTAGATAGCTAAAAGGGAAAAAGAAATGAATTGAAGGAGTTCCTAAAGAGACTTTAGGGACACAAATTTCTAATCCTTTTTCTGCCCCATATTCCATCTTTTAAATGCTCTTTTCCTTTGCTTTGAATTTTTCAACTTTTGGTTCTAAAATTGCCACTTTTGCAGGTTTTTTCACTATCAAAAATTCTCTTGAGATTAAAAAGCAAAAATGATACTAAGCAACCATTCTATACAAACTTAACTTTGCCCTTGTGGGTGGTTTTCTTTTTTTTTTTTTTTTTTAATGTCAGAAGAGGCAGTGAGGATTAAAATATGGTAGAAGTAGCACGAGCAAGAGAAGTACCTCTCCGTTTTCATGGTCTAAAAAGACGGTCTTTGTTAAGGCGTTTGAGATTCGAGCTTTTACAGAGTGTCATTCACACTGTTGTGTGCTTAGCTAATCCGCTTGAGGTTTTGGTTGCTTTATTAGATATTTTTAATTTTCGTTCATTCTTTACTGTAAAGATTAGAAACCCAAGACTAGTGTCAGGTGTTGAAGGAATATGACCAGTGGTTTAACTCTCCACCACCCTCCACTATTTGACTGAATCTCCTTTCTCACAAATACCAAAAATATTATTTACATAACCCACAGCTTTAGAATGGATTGGCTTCTTAGCCAGTGCAGTGGTGCTTACTAGGTTTTGGTTTTCACGTTAAATTTGGTTGTTATTTGCTTGACATGGACTAAGCGTGCTTGTTTTTTTTGGTATTATCTCATAAGAAATACATTGTTAACTTCTAGTTAAATAAGTAAAAATTTTCTTAATGTGTAAGTAGACATACGATAATATTACTAGCATCTATACGGCCAATTCCCGAAGCTTATGAATCCCTAGTCTATGCTTTTGTTATTTTTTATGTGATTCACATTCAATTTCCTTGTGATATAAGATACTGATAATCCAAGTTGAGGCTTATTTTACTTTGGGGCAATATTAAATAGTGGTTTGTTTGGCTACACGAGCATTGATCACTGATTAATGAATTACTATATCAATATTATTTCTAAAATATTAATATTCCCCTAATATGCATGCCCGGTGGCATTGGTCACTTGGACCAATCTAAAGCCCTAGACTATCTCTTCTTTTAGCCTCTTAAAAACTCCTTGAGATTCACCCCCTTGAATATTTTATCACAACATCTCAATACTTTAGGGGTTTACCGGTAAAACAAAAATTACACTAACGATCACGAGCTAGGCTTGTAAGAATAGGTCATGAAGGCATGTGCAACAAACACTTCCAACGCCGTGGTCCGCCCCAGATAGCCACCAGAACATCCGCCGTATCTTTAGTGTCTCATCCACTAATTGGTGCTACCCCTTAATCATACTAATTAAGAGTGAACATGACAAATTTTTAAATAAAGGAAATTTTCCAACGTGGATTGGTATCTGATCCACGCGTCCTCGTCTCTTGGTGCATATTTTGCTATTCTAATTTGGTGTTACTTGCCTGTAACATTTTGGTCCCCCCTATCTTTCCTTTTTATTTATCTAATTTACTGATTTATCCCCAAAAAAAAAACATTTTGGTCCCCCACTACCCTTCAACCAGTGATTAACAATCTAATTATTAAGTATTTTGTTAAGATAAACAAAGTTATTAGCTGGCAAACTCACCTGTATCAGATTTAAGTATGCATGCACCCTAGTTTACATTGCATTTTTGGGGTTCTGGAATACAAATCCCCTATAGTAGAGAGTAGACTTGTGAGAGAGAAGTACTTAATCTGAGGTCTAATCAATGTTTGGGTACACATGATCTTTTTATTCCTAAATTTTAATTTTATTTCTTATTTCAGTGCTCTAAATATTAAATTTTCGAATTTAATCCTTAAATTTCATTAATAGCTCTATATCAAGACTTTTATTAATATTTTAACAAAATTTTTATATAATATCAACAAAATTTAAACACAGTTAAAAATAATATGTGTCCAACTTAAATTCTAGTTAGGATTTTTTCAATGATATTCACAAAATTTTAACATGAAGGAATTAGTAGCATTTAATAATCAAATCAAAACCTAAAAATTTTGAAAATTAAACTAGAAAATCACATGCAATTAAAATGTTGAAAGTATGTTCATTCATTTAATAATTCAACATAAATATTGAAATGATTGAGATATAACAGTTTAATAATTGTCAATCAATCATAGATTTATGAATGGAATCAATTGTATTAATTAATTTATAGTATTTTAATTTGTAGTTGACCAATCTAATTTTTTAAATCATGTATTTCCTTATTTTGATGTATAAATTATTTTTTAAAATTAAAAAATGTTGTATAAATTATTAAGTATTAAAATTATGTAATTTATTTAATTATTTTTAATATTGGTAAAAATGTATAGTCACTACTTTTTAGGTGTGCATAATGACTTGCAAATTATGTGTTTGCAGTAAACAATTTGACAAGCCAATAATTTAAATTTTAAGTGATCAACTCCATTCAAGTGACACTTATAAATCTCAATTCTTGATTAACCATCATTTTCAAAATTGAAGTGAATTTTGATCTCTCTCACCATGATTCAAACTTTTAATCTCTTAAGTTGTAAGACTTTTAACGAAGTTAGTTTCACAACTGTTCCCATGTACTTATCCAGTTATCATATGAGCTCAAGTAGATACAATTCAATAAATCAAATTGGAATTTTGTCAAGTGTTCCTAATAATTGCCTTCTAGTGATGTCTACTTCTATGCAGATCACTAGTGATGATAAGATAGAAAATAACAATCAAGAAAATGCCATATCAACCAACCTGTCATCAAACAACACACTAAAGGGGCATCTAGTGATTCATATTTCTTTAAATTCAGCCAAGTTTGTCTTCGCCTTTCTTGTCTCCATTGGCTAGACATTATCTATTTATTCTTACTCGAACCATATTCTAATTAGTTATCTCATAGTCTGTTGGAATTAATTTTCTTATGTAATTTTACTACAATTTGTCTTCTTTTCAAGCCTGGGAACGGGTGCTAGTACTCTGTTAGTCTTAGAAACTTCAATTGGCTAGTAATTATAAGAATTGTGAGAGTGACGGTAAAAGTCAATCTAAGAAACTTCAATTGGCTAAGATTTGAATCCAGGATAGTCTTGAAGAGATCGTATCAATTATTAGTCTATTGTCATTATCAATTATAATCATAAAAGTCAATCAATGTGTGAAAAAAAAACGATTTTTAAAAGAAAGACGAATTAAATTTGCAAAAGAATCTACATACGTTGCGTTAGTCTTATGATAGCATGCATATAGGTTGCAGAATTACCCTCTAAGGATCACAGCATCCACTAAGATTGGTATCTTGATTACAATCCCAAAAATTGTCATAGATTGGCTTAAGAAGATTTCACGTATCAAGTTTAGGAGTACTATAAGTTCTAGTTGATTGTAGGATTTTGTTCTTCACGAGCTTGATTTGAATCTTGGTATACGATAAGTGGGGTTTAGAGAATCCAAAATGGTTAAATATGAGGAACAATACTAATTAATTACATTTGGCATAGGATCTAAGTGGACCAAAATTTCCAAATCCCCTTAATCTCTACAAACTTTATAACCTTTTTAATTGCAATTTTTTTCTGTGGATAGACGGGGCTATCAATTTCATGACTTAACATCAAACATCTAGAAAAATATAACATCCTAACAAACTTGTGGTTCTATCTAAAAACCTAACAAACTTGTAGTTGGTTGGGTATACTCCAACCACCAAAATTACAAGCGACGGAAAATTGAAAGGCCTAGAGTTTGATTCTTGGACTGACAGATCCAATATCCAAGCCCAACAAAGCCCTTTAGGTCTAGAGCACCTAATGAGAAGAGTTCATAACTGGACAAAGATCAGCCGCCGTAGACGTGGCAGAATCAAAGAGGTTTTTACAAATGAGACGCGGAGTTAAACAGTGAATGTCTCTCATTTATTTATTACTAGAATGTTCCACTTGATTGACAAAATAAATTGAGTAAAATTTTTCCAAGATTAAAAATTTGAATTCATGTTCAAATTAAATTGTGCCAGCTGAAACCGATATTGAAGCTCGAGAACCAAGCTAGAGTCCAACTTCACTGCAATAACCATTTTACCAGCTTCAAGAAGCTCCGTGGTGAGATTTCTTGTACCAGAACCAATCTTGAGAATATCATCGGTGCCTTGGATGCTTGATTTTTAGAAAATAGTGTCAACAATTTTGTGGATTGATATACCTCCTTGTTAATGATTCGACTCGCTTCACTTTAGTTTTCCCGTTGACCATAGTTTTTCGTACATACGACATTGAGTAGGGTCTGTTTATTCCAGTTTTAGAGTCCAGCTTTGACTTTTTAAGAGCTGAGGCCCATCTAAGATATTAATCCGAAGAAAAAAAAATCAATTAATGGACTCGCCAGTGTTTGTTGGATTCTATGCTAGCACCTGTGGATCTTAAAAATTTAATAAAGTGCCACATATATGCCTAAGAGCTCCATTAATTTGAGGATTAATATAAATATTTTTAAAGTATTAGAATTTAATTTAATTATTTTAAAATATTGCGATTGAATTTAAACACTAAACAACATTAAAATCTTAATAAAATTTAAATGTGAACATTAAGATTTAGATTGACCATTTTGCTAATAAGGAAGAGCAAAATGTTTAAGAACATGAGCACAAACAAATCTAAAAGATTTACCAAAAGACATGGAAAGATATGCAAAACGCAATTATGAATAGTCAATTTCTTTGATATTTGACATGGTTGGTGCTTATTGGTCCATTTCTTATATCACATATTAACAAAATTGAACCATGATTAACATCTAACATGACTACATATGGTGCATCTATTTTGAATCATCAAAATACCTCTAATTTTTATGTATTTTTAAGAAAACAGATGAATCCTAGTATTTTGATCTTTTAAACAATGAGTCTGACTCGTCCTCTGGGCCTTATAAAAACTCTTCTCGTCCTCTGGGCCTTATAAAAACTCTTAGTTTCCTTAAAATGAAACAAAAAGAGATATGCTTCTTATTTTCTTAAGACTAAAATATGCCCTTCTCATTAGAAATACCACTCCTTTAAATACCAATAATGGTGTCCCGCCTATTTCTGAAAAGTTTTTAGACAATTACTATACTTACTATTTCAGATTTTAGATTTTGATTAGCATTCATTATGATCTACAAAAACTGAAACCAATAAATCACTGAACTATAAGAATTTCATACATGGAGAATTTTATTATGTAAATTTAAATATATAATTTTTAAGATATCAGAATTTAATAATTTTCTCAATATCATAAATGTATCTTAATTTATAGTGTTTCTCGTTGATTTTGAATAGGATTATCTTTATCTTCAAAATATGTTAAGATTTTAATTTTTTATTTATTGACCTTGCTTTCGTTAGTTTTTATATATTGTTTAATGGAATGATCCGTAAAAACATAATAAGTAGAGAAAGGAAGGGAGTAGTTATCTCTTTTTAAAAATCAAAATTACACATTTTAATCATTATCTTTATTTTTATACTCTATCAACGTAAATACATTAAAATAATTATTTTAATTAAATAATTATCTCTATACAAATAATTATTGGGATTTAATATACATAAATAATTAAAATAAAATACATGTGCTATTTAATGAAATTATCTAACAATCTCCTACTTGATCCATGTAATATAATTATGATTTAACAATATAACATAATATACATATAATAAATTTTAAATCCTCTTTATTTTATTTAGGCGCAATATTAATTATAATTAAGTAAAAACTAGAAAGGACCATAGTGGTTGTATATCTATTAATATGACATACTCCTTTTTATGTAACACAAAACTAGTTTATAAATTAATATGATCTATTATGAGATATATCTTAATAGTTCAATAATAATGTCTTTGTGAAAGACAGATCCTTTTAAAATTCATATAACCATTCATTTATATATACTTACAATGAATAACATGACACTTAAATATCAAAAACAATATATATATATATATGTATATATGAGCTCAGAGTGTCAATTATATAAAATACATTAACAATAACACGTTGTTCAATCATGGTACTCAAATGATGCTTATTTTTTGGACATGTTTATTAAATATCTTTAGTAGCAATACATTTGTTAATAGATATGTAATCATAAGATTAGTACTAATGTGTTCGATTGACACTCTTTATTTATGAAGTTCTTCTTTAATGACAAAGTATTTTATTTCTATATGTTTAACACATTTTGAATACTTATCGTTTTTAAAAAAGAAGACTATTGTAGAATTATCACAATAAATTTTCAATAGCTTGACGATACTGTCGATAATTCCAAGTCTTGAAATAAAATTTTGCATCCATAAACCATGAACCGTGGCCTCAAAATAAGCCACGAACTTAGCTTTTTATAGTGGATGCAGTAATGACAGGCTACTTCGCATTCTTTCATATAATCAATTACGAAACATTTTAATTCCTATCACATAAAATGCCTTATTCATATCTTTCAGTTCGAAGTTTGTAAAGAAAAACTACTTAGTCTCATGTAACAAACTAATATCATTAGCAGCAAGTAAGCTATCATCAACATATAGGACAAAATATGAAATTACTCTCATTGATCTTCAGATATATACCGATTAACGATGTTTTCTAACTTAATTACTAGTAATTACAAACATAGGAAGAACAAACACCGAAGTCACTCGATCATGCAAGCTGGTAGTCATTTAGAAGCTGGAGAATACTTACGTGTGGCTTCAAATATGCACTTAGTAGGTATATGAAACTACACAATGTCAGGAAAAGCTCCTTACAGTCATTGAACTTCCTTGCGTAGATTTAAGCAAATGGAACAATTCATATGAACTTAGATAATCAAAACATCAACATGGAGAAACCAATTAAAGTTGTTGCCTTATTGGTCAAGTGTAGAAAAAAGAAACCTATGCAATGTTTCATTCATCGTGTTGCACCGCACGGTTTGAACTTAGTATGGTATTAGGTTTACAAACTGGTTAATACAAGGTTTATTAGATGGTAGCACCTGCACCGATCAGTGTTTGAAATATTCAATACACATGAAAGTTAAAATATAAATTTTTAAAAAGTTAAAGGATAAAATTAAAAAATTAAAAAATTTGACATCAATCCACCTATTAAAGATATCAATTGACTAGTAATTAAATCTAACTTAATTAATTTTATTCTTTTCAGTTAATCTATATATGTGATATATTAGACTCATAATATATTGGCAATGATTATAAATTATAATTATAATTCATAATTAGAATTATATAAATTAAAACTACTTTTAATTTATCTTTAGTTTTCTAATTAAATAATTTATAATCATAAATCAAGATTGGTGTCTAGTAATATGTTATGATCACTCAAATATTAGGAATGTCAAAGTAATTTTGACTTGACCTGTCTGTATATGATTTTTTTCGTATAATTTAATTCTTTCGTCATATAATATTCTGATTAGATATAAAGTATGGAATTAGTATCTTCTCTATTTAAGTTTAATCATATCATTTCTCCACCATTAATAATTGATTTCGTTAATGATATTTGAAAACTCTTTTTAAAGTGTCATTTTACTTTAGCCAAAGATTTTATAAATTAATACTAGTTGAGAACAATGAAACATTCTCCCTAATTATGTTAGGGTGAAAAATCATAAATTGATCACTCAACTACTCCATATAGTTCATATGGCTAAGTAGTATCAAAACATAACAATCCCTATATAAGATAACTTTGGTAATATCAAGTCTAAGGATTACTTATACAATTATTACAATGAATATTTCTATAGGCACACAAGTAATGTTTCATATGAAATTTTCATATCAGGTCAGTTCAGTAAACTTATTCTCTAACAAATACCCACATATTTGTTCAAGTATCTTCATACTTTAGTCTATGAGATCGACTACTTTCTTCGTAAGGAAAAACATAATATGTGATAATCTTTTTGTTTTATTAATGTCTAATCTTAACGAGCAACAATTAGAAACAATTTTAAGACAATACTGAATTATAACATGAATCTCATAATTATGATCTTCATCATAATTTTACGTGTATAATATATTTATCCCATGAACTTTATCTTATATATTAGTTAATTAAACAATTATATATAAGATAAATAATGCTCTTAATAAAATATATCACAAATTTACAACTAGCTGATTGACTGCAGGGTATAAACTAACAAGTTGTGCTAGAATGCTTGTAATCTATCAAGGTTTTAACCATTTGACAGACATCTTACAATTGAGATTTACATTAGAATATCGTTGGGATTTCTTAGAGATAGGAATTTCCAGTCGATTGTATGGACAAACAAAAATGTAAAGAGCAAGAAAGATTGAGTATAAAATAAAATGGGTTATTAAAGGAATACAGTTCAGCATAAAAATAACTTATTAAGATGAAAATAACTCCGAGAAGGGAAGGAGGATACACTAGTTTTATATGTCATACGTGGCACAGATAAAGAGAATTAGGTTTTCATAATCATAGGTGCTAAAATTTTACGAAGAGATTCCAATTGGAAACACTGCACAAGATCAACATGTATATGCCAAAGCAGAATGACAAACAATATCAAGACTAGGAAGAAGAAAAAGAGAAGTTGAAGGAGGAAATTTTGGAATGGGAAATAAAATTTGAATAGTTAGAAGCAACACAAGTCACTTGGGCTCAAGAGAAACAAGCGTTACATAATGAAATTATAGAAGTAAAAAGGCTAGTCGATAAGGAAACTGTTATAAAATTAAAGTATAGAAGAGTCGTGCAAAAGCAAACAAGCAGAAGAACCCATTTGAAAGCCAAATGTAGATACAACTAGGGAAAAAAAGTAAGTGACAGGAAATTGTTAACTTTTATTGAAAAATCTTTTCCTCTATCAATCCTTACATATTCACAGGCATCAGATGATCGTGAATAAGAATTAATTATATATATAATGATAAACAAGGATTTAACTGAATTTAATCACTCAAATTCTCAAGTATTCTAATTATTACTATCTTGCACTAACCATTCGCTTTCATGTGCAGAGAAACAACAATAAACTCGTTACGGTTCCATTTTTTTTTTCTTTCCACGTGATTATTGGTAGTCAATTATAGATCTTAACAGGAAAACAAAGACAATGATCAAGAAAAGTTCCTACTTTATCAAAATATTGAAGCCTCTACAATAAGAGGGCTCTGAAGTGGAGTTGGGGGATAAGTTGGCTCAAGTAACAAAAAAATTAAGATTAAAAAAATAAAAATTAAAAAAAGCCTCTAGCATAAGAAGAGACATAATCGAAATCATGCCTTATTTGGTATCATTGTCATTTTTTATTTTTATTTCTTATTTTTAAAAATATAAAAATTAATAAAAATAATATAGAAACTGAAAAGGACAACATATTAATACAATATAGAAGTAAAAAAATAACACAAAAATTAATAATAATATTACATAAACTAATACACATACATAAAAATAAAAATAAAAAATAATAACAAAATTACTTTAAATGTCGAGTTTATAGTCCTACCTCCATCGTTGCTTAGTTTTAAAAATGTTGGCATTTCCTATTGGCCTTAACCTATCGGTTCCTGTCAATATCAACATATCAGTTTCAGCCAACATCAGCGCATTATGATCCAAGACTTTCCACGCATTCAATGCCAGAAATGGGGGCATAGTACCCAACTCACTCTCTGTCAATTTATTCAACATTAATTGCTCGTCTCTAGAAATGCTACTAGTTTATGAGCCAACTTTCTCTGAACCAATCATAATTAAGGTGACAAAATAACATGGTGAATCTGTAAAAATCAAGAAGCTTGTAGAATATTTGGCATAGAAATATGAGCAAAGGATGCAGATGGTCAAAGGATATGTCATATGCTAATATTTTGGGATCGAGGGAATTTAGTTTATTGCCAAATATTTAGATGCCTTTAAAGTCGTAAGCATCTGAAATTTAAGAAGTATGATGACAACAAAGATTCAAAGGCTGATTTGAGTTTTTATTTTATTTTAGTAAGATGGTAACCTATAATCATGTTTTTATCACTTTCATTTTTATTTTTTATTTTTTATTTTTTAAAATACAAAAATTAGTAAAAATAACAGAAAAATTAAAAAATATTAATATAATATAAAAAATAAAAAAACACATAAAAATTAATATACATATATAAAAATAAAAATAAAAAATAATATCAAACGACACCCGCCATTCACAATAAACAATTTTTTGCAGTATTACTTTTTCAAAAAGTCTCGCTAGACGATTTTTGTGCTAATTTCTGAATAACAATCAATAGATGGTGACATGTTGAAGGGATTTCAAAATTTTTGTGCGTTTCCAAAAGAAATGTTGAAGGAATTTACTAAATTCTGTTTAAAATTAGTACAAATTTAACCAATACACTATCATAACCCA